>CM059190.1:5671459-5799965 GCA_030323885.1 Branchipolynoe longqiensis
CAATACGCGCAGTGCAAAACGTCCGTAATCGCAAACAAAATTCAAAATTATTAGAAATGCAGAGCCCTACCTTATAAATTTAATATAATCTGTTCTTTGAATGTGTTCTTTGAATGTAGTTTTTTTGTGTGTTCTAAGCGGTTTGTTTCTACGTGGTGTGGTTTTAGAGATTTCACTTTTGCTGTGTGAAGATTGCTCCCGACCATTGACAATACATTGAGTTTGCCAATACACACAGTTCAAAATGTCAATTTTATTCAAAATGAATAGAAATGCAGAACCCTAACCTTATAACTTTAACATAATCTCACTGTTGAATATGTTTTCTATCTATTCCAGTCAGTTTGTTTCTAGGTGGTGTGGTTTTAGAGATATTTCACTTTTTCTATATCAAGATTGCTCACTGCCATTAAGTTTGCAGTGTGACCGGATGTTGTCCTGCAGCCAAGCTGTGCGCGCTCTGACCTAAATACCTATACTGACGTCATATGAAATAGGTCTTTACCAACCTCAGGAGTCTGCGGCTCCTGTCCAACTGTTGCTTGGCAACCGCGTTGCTAAGCAACCGGTTTTCTTGTGGGTATCCTTAGATTACACCTCGGCAATGGCCCAGTCTGTGGCGTGGGTGGGGGAAGTATGCAGGGTGCTGTGGTGGTGATCGTTCAGCGCTCCTTTACACTCTCCACCCGAGCAGGCTTGCCCTTGGAGTATATAGGGTATTTACGTGATGTCATCAACCGGATGCGCGGCCATTGTGGTGATATCAACCAGTAAACACCCCATAGAGTTTGCCTGTACGCGCAGTGCAAAACGTTAGTTTTATTAAAAATTCATAGAAATGCAGAACCCTAACCGTATCAATTTAATATAATCTTTTTGGTAAACATGTTTTCTATGTGTATTCCAATCAGTTTGTTTCTAGGTGGTGTGGTTTTAGAGATATTTAACTTTTTCTGTATGAAGATTGCTCACTGCCATTGACAATGCATTGAGTTTGCTGGTACGCGCAGTGCAAAACGTTAGTTTTATTAAAAATTCATAGAAATGCAGAACCCTAACCGTATCAATTTGATATAATCTTTTTGGTAAACATGTTTTCTATGTGTATTCCAATCAGTTTGTTTCTAGGTGTTGTGGTTTTAGAGATATTTAACTTTTTCTGTATGAAGATTACTCACTGCCATTGACAATGGCTTGAGTTTGCTGGTACGCGCAGTGAAAAACGTCAGTTTTATTCAAAATTAATAGAAATCCAGAACCCTAACCTTATTAATTTAATATCATCTTTTTGTTAAACATGTTTTCTATGTGTATTCCAATTAGTTTGTTTCTAGATGGTGTGGATTTAGATATATTTAACTTTTTCTGTAGGAAGATTGCTCAAAGCCATTGAATTTGCAGTGTGAGTGTCTTTATTATTGTAGTTACTATCGCCACAATGGCCGCACTTCCGTTTAGCGTGACATCAGTGCATACCCTATATTGTCCGTGCATACCCTATATTGTCCATGGAAGTTTGTCTGAGTGAACGCTGATGTGAACGCAATGCTACTGACGGTAAAGGACCATGTGCACTCATGGCGACTTCATAGTGCTGCCCCATTGAGAGACCAGGCCACCAGCACCATGACCCAATATCCCACTCTGTCACATTATCCTGACACCGAGCCAAGCAGTCCTTGCTCTATCCTGTTAATGCCAAGCACTGTATATCATATATAATATATACTATATATATAATAGTATATATTATATATATATAGTATATAGTCTATATATATTAAATATTATATTAATCCAACCATTCAAGTCGATGTGTGAATTGATTTCAAATGGTTCGACCGGACGCGGCGCCCGAATCGGTAGAGCGTAGGCCTCCTGTGCGGAAGGTAGTAGTTCAATTCCCAGCTGAGTCAAACCAATGACTTACAAAATTGATACTTGTCGCTACTTAGCCTAGCATTCAGTGTTAACAAGGAGTGGTTAGCACAGTGCCAGGATAATGTGTCTGGGATATCAGGGCATGGTGCTAGCAGCCTGGTCTCCTAGTGGGACAGCACTATAAAGTCGCAATGAGTGTGCGCACTGTCACAAGTCTGTGCCCGTCCTGATATGACATCAGATGTTGCTCGGACGTAAAACAAATCTATCAATATCATATATATAATCTATATAGACATCTATATCTAATCGTCCAAGTGGTTTCGTGATTTCAAATGGCTCGAAGACGAAGATTGAGACCCATTTGAAATGACCCTCACACGTCTGAGGACTGTATGGAGCTTGTACAAGTTTACATACTTGTAGGCATGAATGTCTTGTATGGGGCATGGGGCAGTTGGGGGGGGGGCAGGGGTGAGGGGAAGTGTTGGGGGGCAGTGGGCAGTGTTGGGGGGGCAGGGGGAGGGCAGTGGGGGGGTCAAGGGGCAGTGGGGGGGGAAGTATGGGGCATGGGTCAGTGTTGGGGAGCAGGGGTCAGTGTTGGGGGGGCAGTTGGGGGGGGGGGCAGGGGTCAGTGGGGGGGGGGGCATATTGGACAGGCGCCAAAGGAGGCCCAACGTAACTTAGACGTTGCTATTTATAACCTATTTTCCCGTTTTTGCAATTCTGTTTGACATAACATTGCCATTAGTCAGGTGATACCAGCTCGGAGAAACAGGGGTGGATGGGAGTAGGTTAGTAGGTTAGTAGGTTAGTCCATCCTATGGGCGGTAGGGGAGGCTTAGGGAGCTACTTAGGTGTTTACTGAGCTTCTAGTGAAATGTACTCGTGACAGTGCATTTAGTGAACTCTTTACTGTCACTTCCAGCTAGAGGCAATGTACCCATTTCCCTGTTGTGGGGGCATTTCCCTGTTGTGGGGGCATTTCCCTGTTGTGGGGGCATTTCCCTGTTGTGGGGGCATTTCCCTGTTGTGGGGGCATTTCCCTGTCATTGGGGGGGCATTGCGCTGTCATTGGGGGGCATTGCGCTGTCATGGTTGGGGGACCATTGCGCTGTCATGGTTGGGGGACCATTGCGCTGTCATGGTTGGGGGACCATTGCGCTGTCATGGTTGGGGGACCATTGCGCTGTCATGGTTGGGGGGGGCCATTGCGCTGTCATGGTTGGGGGGGGGGCCATTGCGCTGTCATGGTTGGGGGGGGGCCATTGCGCTGTCATGGAGAACCGTGTTCGTTTATTCAACCCGAGTCCTGTAGGATGTGCGCATGCGCCGAAAAGTCGCTCGGGTGACCCAGTTGATTAATCGAATATGGCCCTATAGACCCCTTTCAATGTTTATAAACATTGTGTATGCGCGCGCAGCTTGGCTGCAGAACGAAGGCACACTCCCATTGAGATTGCCGGTACACGCAGTGCAAAAGGTTTATTTTATTCAAAATTAATAGAAATGCAGAACCCATCCCTTATAAATTTAATATAATCTGTTCATTAAATATGTTTTCTATACATGTTCCAATCAGTTTGTTTCCTAGGTGATGTGGTTTTAGAGATATTTCACTTTTTCTGTATGAAGATTGCTCACGGCCATTGACAATGCATTGAGTCTGCCAGTACGCACAATGCAAAACGTCTATTTTATTCAAAATTAATAGAAATGCAGAACCCTAACCTTATACATTTAATATAATCTGTTCGTTAAATATGTTTTCTATATGTGTTCCAATCAGTTTGTTTCTAGGTGGTGTGGTTTTAGAGATATTTCACTTTTTCTGTATTAAGATTGCTCATAGCCATTGAGTTTGCAGTGCGACCATGTGTCGTCCTGCAACCAAGCAGCGCGTGCACTGACCTAAATACCTATGCACTGACCTAAATACCAAGCATTACATATATCTTGGAGCCAGTGACAGTTGCTGCGATCGACCACATCTGAAGAACTGTCTCCATTTCTATTAATTAAGAGCGGCTAACAGGTCCAAGGCCTATTATAGCTGTATCCTATTGATTGATTGATTGAAATAGGTCTATAAACTGCAGTCCTCATCTGCGTGTGAGTGGAATGCTTTCCTGTGGGTCCCAGACTTCGGAGCGCGCTCATTTGAAATCACTCCATCTGCCAGCTTTGGACTCTTAAGCTTGCCGAGTCTGATTAAGCATCAAAAACCAAAACAGTCGCCTAGATTTGATTCTATGTATCTAACTTAGATACTGATGCACTTATTAAACATTTGTTGCCACATAGAAGGGAACACCTGAGTCAATTTAATATAATCTGTTACTGCATGAATAACCCTTATGGTATCAGTTTTGGCATGCCTGACAAAATTAATTTAGCATGTTTGCGCTTCAAATATCTACAAATTTAGCCATTTAAAATGAAAGCTAACGCAAACTAAAGAGAGGTAGATTATAAAAAATCAATTCAATGTATTTATCTCAGAAAAATGGCCGAACCTCAAAATCATCGGACTATGCAACTTTAATATGCCGGCTTGGACAAGGTTTCTTTCGATTAGTGTCATTGGGTACTGACATGTAATATTGTAAGGACACTTTGAAGGACGCCAGTCGCTGGAGTGGGGGGACGAGCATTGTTTACTGAAGGAATCTGCAGTACGGCTACTGAGGATGGGTTTGTTGGTTGTTGGAGTTTTACGTCCTAGCAACATCTACGCTCATATCAGGACGGGTACCTACAGACGTGTGACAGCGCACACTCATAGTGACTTTATAGTGCTGCCCCACTGGGAGACCAGGCCACCAGCATCATGACCTGATATCCCCACTCAGTCACATAATCCTGACACTGAGCCAACCAGTCCTTGCCCTATCCTGATAATGTTGAGTGCCAGGCTAGGAAGCGACAAGTATAAATTTTGTAAGTCATTGGTTTGACTCGACCATGGTTCGACCACGATCTACCAAAACGGGTGACGGATGCTCAACTCATTCGGCCATGCCGTCTGGTCACTTGAGTGTCTGAGATGTTTATTTAGTAAAGAACTTTTACCACTCTTCTCCCGGACATGTAACATTTATGTGTTTAATAATTGTGTTTGCTGCGTGAAACTGCAATTAATCCATAGATAAGATTGTATTATAAACAAAGTGATATGACCTTAGATGTTCCCAGGACGTAAAACTCCAAGAACCAGCCATAAAGAAATGATTATATATCTGGATGCATCGTGATGAATTCGAAATAATTGTAGACAATGTTTTTTTTGTTTTTTTAATTTGTGTGTGTGTGGGGGGGGGGGGGGATGTTTATTCTGCTGATTACGTTCTTTTGTCAGTGCCGAAACACTGGTCTTCCAAACATTTTTCAATTCCGGACTATTTACACAAAAATGGTTTATCGAGTAAGGCATATAAGCTGAGGTAACAGTAGCTGTTGAATACACAAGTTGCAGCATATAGGACACTATCAGAATCCCAATGCGCTATAAGATTCATTGCAGTATGCCAAGTGTCGTATGACATCAATATTTGTCGGAAAATTCAAATTGGCATATTATGAGACTGTGCCCACTTTAATGTAAATCTACCCCAGTACATGTAAACATGTGATGTACACCATTGGTCTGCATGTACACCTGTAGGTTATTGTATTGACTGGTAATGCAGTCAAGACACGACACGCTACATTGAACACACTGACCCCCCCCCCCCAACTAGCCCCCGGTCTGGATGCTACAGTGAACACACTGAACCCCCAACTAGCTCCATCTGCAGACCTCGACATGGTACAGTGAATGCACTGACCCCCAACTAGCCCCCGTGTCCAGACCTCGACACGCTACAGTGAACACACTGAACCCCAACTAGCCCCCGTGTCCAGACCTCGACACGCTACAGTGAACACACTGAACCCCAACTAGCCCCCGTGTCCAGACCTCGACACGCTACAGTGAACACACTGAACCCCAACTGGCCCCCATGTCCAGACCTCGACACACTACAGTGAACACACTGAACCCTAACTAGCCCCGTGTCCAGACCTCGACACTACAGTGAACACACTGAACCGCAACTAGCCCCGGTGTCCAGACCTCGACACGCTACAGTGAACACTGACCACCCCACCAACTAGCCCCCCCCCCCCCCCGTGTTCAGACCTCGACACGCTAGTGAACACACTGGCTCACACTTCCGGTGATAGCCTACCAGAGGGCTTCCCTGGCAACTCTGGACATGCTCACCCTGTAGTGAGGGTGGGGGGGGGGGGGGACCTTCTGGAATACAGTGTCCCCCCCCCCCCCCCCCCCCAGCTCCTGCACCTGACAACAACAGAACACGCAACACCAGAGCAGGACGGAAGCGCTGACTCAGCAAAACGTGAGGCACCAGCGAGAGGGGATGGCAGGTGGTGCCGAGGTCAAGGGTCACTAGAGTATGGATGGGGGATGGGGGATGGGGGATGGGGGATGGGGTGGTGAGTGGGGCCGGGTCAGTATGTTTACGTTTTTGTTTTGTTTTGGGGAGTTTTCAGTCGCGTTGGTGTGCTGAAGGCTGCACATCTGCAGCACTGTACGGGCACCGTCAAAGGCGGTCTCATGCAGCTACAAGTTGGCGTCCGGTGGGTAGTGGTTGGAGACATCAGGCTGGAGCAAGGGGATGGGCAAGGGAGGGAGGGGGTGGAGAGAAAAAGGTAATCTAGGAGCCCAACCTCTATCTTTTAAGACTAAGAGGGCCGGGGGAGGTTGGTTGGTTGGTTGGTTGCTGTAGTTTTATGCCCCAGCAAGACTCAAGGCCATACCACGACAGGTATCGACTTGTGACAGTGCGCACTCATGGCGACTTTACAGTGCTGCCTCATTGGGGAGATCAGGCCGCCAGCACCATGACCTGATATGCGGGTCAGTAATACAGTTACATCTGAGTAGAGTAGGGACATTTTCCCGAAGCCAGCACTGTTTCAACTGATTAAGTTGCATAGTCCGCTGATTTTCAGTTTCTGCCATTTTTTGTAGACAAATACATTCGGCAGATGGCTATAATCTATCTTACGTTAGATTAGAGTAACTTTTATTTTAAATGGCTAACTTTGGAGATGTTTGAAGTGACAACATGGGAACTTAAACATGTTGTCAAGCCTGTCAAAATTCTGATCACATTGGTTTCAGCTGTAACAGGTTCTATTAAGTCGACTCAATAGAGCCCATCAGTTAAGGGTATCGAACCCCGGTCGAGTCAAACCAATGACTTACAAATTTATACTTGTCGCTTCCTAGCCAGGCGCTCGGCAATATTAGGACAGGGCAAGGACTGGTGTGCTCAGTGTCAGGATAATGTGACTGAGTGGGATACCAGGTCATGGTGCTGGCGGCCTGGTTTCCCAGTGGGACAGTGCTATAAAGTCACCATGAGTGCGCACTGTCACAAGTCAGTACCCGCCCTGATATGACCTTAGATGTTGCTAGGATGTACAACAAACAACAAACAAGTTAAGAGGAAAGTACCCAAATAGAGTGCTTCCAGATTCTGCCGATATGTCACTAGTCGATAGATGTCACTAGCTTAACTGGCAGGGTGTACGGCCCATATTTATTCCTGGGAAAAGACTTACTCAAATGTTGGTATTTCAAACATTCAAATTTCCCTTCAAGATTTGTGCGGTGCTTATATAAAATGCAAGAAAAACGATGTTATAATCAGGCATTATATTATTTGTCCATGCATTCTTTACGGCGATATAGCATGTGAAATGACAGGCACTCGGGGTAAGTACCCGAATCGAGTGGTTCCAGATTCTGCCGATAGATGTCACTAGCTTAACTGGCGGGGTGTGTTCCTTTCTATTCAACAATACTTACTTAAAGCTGCATAGTCCAATTTAAAAACATAAAATTTTATCTAGATTTGAACCTACATATCCAACTTAAATACTGGTGCGCTTATTAAACATTTGTTGCTGCATAGAAGGCAAAGCTGAGTCAATTTAATAGAACCTGTTACTGCTGAAGCTTATGGAGTCAGATTTGGCAAGCACGCCAAAATTAATTTAGCATGTTTACACTTCAAATGTCTCTGAAGTTAGTCATTTTAAATCAGTTACTTTTTGTGTGTGGGTACATTAGTTGTTTAAGCAGGGAGAAATTTCAATCGCAGACGATTGGTCTTCCTCATTCCACTGCTCCTTGCCCTATCCTAATAATGCCGAGTGTCTGGCTAGGAAGCCACAAGTATCAATTTTTAACTCATTGTTTTGACTCGACCATGATTCAAACCCACGATCCCATGATCCCATGATCTATCAACACGGGAGACGGACGCTCTAACTCATTTGGCCATCCCATCTGGTTAAAATGTAATTATAATCAACCTAATATAACCTCAGGGAATGACAAACTCAAACCTCCGGACTATGCCTGGTAAATACCACATTAAGCTGGGCCTTGTCGCTTACATTGAATATCATGAATAATGTCGCCCCGTCTCGCCCCGCCCCGCCCCGCCCCGCCCCGCCCCGCCCCGCCCCGCCTCGGCGGTGGCGGTGGCGGTGGAGGTGGGGGTGGACTGTAGGTACGGCCAGACCTGTAACCATATCAGGACGGTTCTCACCGGTAGTGGCCATGAACGTGTGGGTGTGGGTTGGTTGGTGTGTGCATGGGTTGGTTGGTGGGTGTGGGTTGTTTTACGTCCTGGCAACATCTAAGGTCATATCAGGATAGGTACTGACTTGTGACGGTGCACTCATGGTGCCTTTATAGTGCTGCCCCACTGTGAAATCAGGTTGCCGGCACCATGACCCGATATCCCACTCAGTCACATTATCCTGTCCTTGAGCTGTCCTATTAGTGCCATAAGCCAGGCTAGGAAGCGACAAGTATCAATTTTGATAAGTCATTGGTTTGACTCAAACTCCCGATCTCCCACATGCGAGCACCGCGCTGTATCCTGGTACCGATTAGGTATCTGTGTGTGTGTGTCTCTATGTGTGGAATCAACTATTATCTATGTAAACTTTGAAAGTTGTCAAAAGAAACCTACCAAAAAAAAAACCTCGAGTTAACTGTTAATTGTTAATACACACGTACCGTACAGGGGAGATCAGGGGAGGGGAGATCAGGGGAGGGGAGATCAGGGGAGGGGGAGATCAGGGGCAGGGGAGATCAGAGGCAGGGGAGATCAGGGGGGAATCGGGAGAGGGAGCAGGGCAGGGAGATAGGGGAGACAGGGCAGGGGAGATCAGGGGAGATCAGGGGCAGGGGAGATCAGGGGAGATCAGGGGCAGGGGAGAGGGAGATCAGCAGGGGGATCAGGAGAGATCAGGGGCGGGGGAGATCAGGCGAGATCAGGGCGGGGAGATCAGGCGGGGGAGATCAGGGGCGGGGGAGATCAGGGCGGGGGAGATCAGGGCGCAATCAGGGGCGGGGGGATCAGGGGCGGGGGGAGTCAGGGGCGGGGGGGATCAGGGCGGGGAGATCAGGGGGGGGGAGATCAGGGGCGGGGAAAGGGCGGGGGAGATCAGGGGGGGGAGACAGGGGGGGGAGATCAGGGGCGGGAGATCAGGGGCGGGGGATCAGGGCGGGGAGAATCAGGGCGGGGGAGAGGGCGGGGAGATCGGGGCGGGGATCAGGGGCGGGGAGATCAGGGCGGGAACAGGGCGGGGAGATCAGGGGCGGGGGAATAGGGGGGGGAGATCAGGGGCGGGGAGTCAGGGCAGGGAGATCAGGGGCAGGGGAGAAGGGGCAGGGAGATCAGGGCGAGGGGCAGGGGGATCAGGGGCAGGGGAGATCAGGGCCAGGGGAGATCAGGGGCAGGGGAGAGGGCCAGGGAGATCAGGGGCCAGGGGAGATCAGGGCCGGGAGCAGGGGCAGGGAGATCAGGGGCAGGGGAGATCGGGGCAGGGGAGTCAGGGGCAGGGGAGATCAGGGAGATCAGGGGCAGGGGAGATCAGGGAGATCAGGGGCAGGGGAGATCAGGGAGATCAGGGGCAGGGGAGATCAGGGGCAGGGGAGATCAGGGCAGGGGAGATCAGGGCAGGGGAGATCAGGGCAGGGGAGATCTTTGTGTTTTCACGGATTTCCGCGATTTTTATGTTTGCGGATTAATGTTAAACAAAATGTCAAGGAATCGGGATGAATGACAATTGGTTAGTTTGAATCCCGTTTTATATACACTTACATGTTGCTAGAACATAAAACGCTAACAAGAACAAGTTCGGTATGGGCAAAACAAGGACAGTTGAAACCCTGACTTCCGCCATTTTTTCTCGGATTCCCTGACAGTGCTAATCCTATGGGGGGGGGGGGGGGGACGGGACGGGACGGATCCGGGTTTTCGCGGAAATTCGCCGTCAGTCTGATAATCTCGGCTTGAGTTCCGCAACTTTTTTTGCCTGAGACCACTTTCATCCCTGTATGTTCTGAAACTAGAGCAAACTTGAACTTTAATTCCTATTTGTAATTGGAATCACTTGCCCGACAACCGTGGAGGTACTCGGCAAGGTGTGTGAACTGCCTGACCTACTTTTGGTATTTTGTGCTCATTACCATAAAGACCAGTTCAAATGCAAAGGCCCACCTCACATCCCACCATTACCCGTTCAACGAGTATGACACCACTAGAAAGATAATCAGTTAACGCTTACCATACTAGTCTAACATAGTTACCGCTCCATATATATTAATTTTTTCTCTTATCTTCTTCTTTACTAGATAAAAGATTCACCCAGTACTTGTAGTACACGGGTGAACGACAACATACTGTAAATACGGGCGAAAATAGCTTTAGTATGGAACATGAAGTAGAAACTGTGGTTCCATGATCAAATGGCTACATATATTGCCACAGATTTAGTGAAATGAGGGAGAATGCAAAAATCCAAGATGGCGGCCATAGAACGCCGTCCATTTCAATTTTAAATTGTATTAAACTAGCTATTTTATTCTATTTTTTCAACTCAAAGGTAGCAGGTAAATATGAAGACATCTACAAAGAATAAATGTTGCTTCTTAGATCGTGAAATTAGGCTCTCATTTCATTAACCCGCTTTTTCGACCGTTTTTATACAGGGTTGGTATTCACCCGTGTACTGTGAGTACCGGGTGAATCCTTTATCTAGTTCTTTACCTGTCATTCATGTACCGATGTTTTGCTTATTTCCCTATAATTGTCTATCTATATTGTTGTAGATTTGTTTACTGTGTAGTGTCAATTGTCATTAGGGCTGGAAGACCAGTGCATAAGCATTGACAACTTGTTATTCAGAGGAATAAAAGCACTTGAACAAAAAAAAAAATTTTAAATGGTGTGAGTGGCTGCATTTGACCTAAATTTGTTCCCGGGGAGGGGAGGGGGGGGGGGGGGGGAGGTGAGGGGAGGGGAGGAGAGTTCAATGTACACATGCTGCATGATGCATTCAGGTGCTACACAACAGACGCGTCCTCCATTTAACTGATTTCTAAATACCTGTTTCACCCACCGGGCGCGCTAGCCGAATACGAGCACGGGCCTCGCGTGAGGAATATCGGGAGTTTGGTACCCGGTTGAGTCAAGCCAATGACTTAAAAAATTGATACTCATTTCCTAGCTTGGCACTCGGCATTAATAGGATTAAGGCAAGGACTGGTTGGCCTAGTGTCAGGATAATGTGGCTGAGTGGGATATCGGGTCATGGTGCTGGTGGCCTCATTTCCCACTAGGGCAGCACTATAAAGTAGCCATGAGTGTGTGTACTCATCCTGATATGGCCTTAGATATTGCCAGGATATAAAACTCCACCAATCCTGTTCCACCCAGGGCAGCGGGTTGTACCTGGATGTTTCCATCTGTGTGTAAAGTCGTCGGCTGGCAGCTGTAGTTGTGTAGGCAGGCTAATAGGAAATCAATACAGGCAAGTATAAGAAAGGCAGAGTATAGAGTGAAAGTAAAGTAAGTGAGAGCTTGTACCCTCAGGTTTATTATTATATAGTGGTTTCTGGACCTGACATGGCATACCACCTGACCATGCTCTCCAATGGACAACAAGCATTTCTAAGTCCACCAATCAACAGTAAGCATTCCTGGGTAACCATGGCAACTGCGATCTACCCACCACCACCATGCCTTGTGGCTGCTTTGGCCTCACCTGCCCTGTTGTGTCTTTGTGTGTGGTGATCCATGACTAACAGTTGGGGGGAGGGGGTAGTGAGTAGAGCTCTTGAGCTCCTTCCACACTAACAGTAGTGCCCCTCTCACACTATCTATAGAATACACAATGACTATTTAATATAAGTAAAGGATCACCAGCACCACATAATACGTTAATGCCCCTGGCCCTATACATCATTTACCTTTTATAGACCATTTGTAATCCCTTATAGACCAGTTCACATTCCCCACCAATGTGTTTTATCAGAATATGTTACATGTGGGTTCGACTGGAAGAAACGTCCGGTGTGGTGAAATACGGTTTAGCAGCTTGCCTGAAAATCTTGTTTGATTCTGAAACCGGCGATCATGTAATCATCAATCGCGAAATGTCAAAGGTTTTAAACATGCCTAGATGGGTTCTGGTTTTATACTTTGGGTATTATCATTGTGATGACGCATGCGTAATTTTAGAGTTGCGTAATGCAATTAAGGACCCTCTTCTCATGACCTTAGATATTGCTAGGACGTGCATCCAACAATGAAGTCGCATAGATGAGAATCTTCCGGACATCCTGTATTTTGGGGGTTTTTTTTGTGGTGGGATTTCTTCCCAATTTTTTTTTTCTTACGAATATGGTCAAAATTGGGGACCATTCCGGATTCTCGCAAGTCCCAAAAATTCCTAACAAAATTATATTTAAAAAATCAGGAAAATATTTTATCTATGAGGCATAACAATCTCGACGCTAAGGCACTCGCCTAGATTTGAACCATCATAGCAGCACATGACAGCACATGGTGGCGCACAGCAGATGACAGCAGATGACAGCACATGACCGCACATGACAGCACATGACAGCACATGACCGCACATGACAGCACATGACAGCACATGACCGCACATGACAGCACATAGCAGACCTATTCTTTTTTCTTTTTGTATTTGTATCAAACTCTTATTGATTTTATACTATTATAAACGTGAATGAATGTAACATAACATGGCCGGAAGACCAGTGCCTCGGCACTGAAAAATTACATTTATTCGCTGGTGCTTTGTCAATAAACTGATCATTTACCTCTCCCTCCCACCCCGCCATCCCCCATCCCCCCAAAAGAAATTCCAACATAGATACTGCTACACTTGTTAAATGCGTATTGTTGACTATAGAAGGAATACAGTCAATTTAAGCCGCTGATATGACCATAGATGTTGCTAGGGCGTAAAAACCGAAACAAACGAGTTATGCCCCCCCCCCTATTGGTTCGATGAAAACATAAAATATTCAATGAAAACATAAAATATTCAAGACCGAAACAAAGATCTAGATTTGATTTTGCATATCTAATTTAGATACTGGTGTACTTATTAAACATTTGTCACCACATAGAAGTGAATACCGAGGCAATTTAATAGAACCTTTTACTGCAGAAGCCTACGGTGTCAGAAATTTGGCGTGCTTGCCAAAATTAATTTGGCAAGCACGTCGAAATTCTATACCATAGATTTCTGCAGTAACTGGTTATATTAAATTGACTTACTATGCGGTGATAAATGTTTAATAAATGCACCAGTATCTAAGTTAGGTATTTACAATCAAATCTAGGTAACTTTTTGGTTTTGACAATTTTTTTTTTCTCTCCATCGGACTATACCGCCTTAATTAAAATTGCATAGTCCGAGGGTTTTGAATTTCTGTATTTTTTCTGAGATAAATATATTAGATCTTTTATTTTAAATGGTAAACTTTTGAGATATTTTGAGTGCAAACATGGATAATTCGTTTTGGCAAGCGTGCCAAAACTCTGACAGCATTGACTTCTGCAGTAACTGGTTATATTAAATTGACTTACTATGCGGCGACAAATGTTTAATAAATGCACCAGTATCTAAGTTAGATATATAAAATCAAATCTAGATAATTGGTTTGGTTTTGAAAATTTGATATTTCATCGGACTATGCAGCTTTAAGTAGAGTAGAATTAAAAAATTGAATATAGTAGAAATTCCGATCATGGAACTTAAGTGTATATTAACTACTGTGAAAGCTGGAGTGTGAGGAATTGAAATTCTTGGGTTCGATTTTATTATTAAATGCCCTCCCGATTTTTGTCGTTGCAGACGTCACTGAAATCACCAGCTTCGACAAGACCAAGCTGAAGAAGACGGAGACGAAAGAGAAGAATGAATTGCCAACGAAAGAAGGTAAGTCTCTGGATGCTTGCGTGTGGCCGGGCAAGTTATGAACTTTGCGAATGTCATTGATTTGCTGCCTAAGGTGGTGTTCTCTATGGCAGAGTGGTTAGCATCTGACTTGTTTCTATGTCCCACTCCTAATCTGAATGTTGGTGGTTTGATTTCCCCATGCCATCACCTCGGTCAATTTGGATTTCCACCGCTGTGTATAACTTACAGCGTCATCAAAGGCAGGCTAGTTGCTCTCATACCATGTCGATGTGGTGTGGGAGGTTAAAAATACCTTAGGTTGGTAAAAGCATAGGCTCGGGATTTCTATTGACCGACTGTCTAATGGTGAAAACAAGTCTATATTCAAGGAAAAAAAAGGTAAACATGTTTGGTCTGATTTGATAAGGAGACTTGACAAGGCATTGCGGATTTCAGACAAGTTTGATTTCCAAATTTGGGTGGACAGACGCGTCTGGGCCCCTCTCTATGAGTACAAGTATGAAGTATCATCGCTGGGTGGGTGGGTGGGTGAAAAAAAAACTGTGTTGCAGGATGGATGTGGCAGCCATCTTGTTTAGAAGTCCCAATGGTTGGCTAGTGGCCAGCCGGCTTATATATGGCAGCACCCGGGTGTGAAAGCCTGTCGCCACGACTCGAAGGGATAGGAGGAATTCCATTTGTTTTCTATGTTAAAATAAAATCTAAACTAAAATCAGTGTCCATTTATAATTGAGTACTGATTGTTTAGCACTGTGTCAGCAGCGAGGGGCCATATTCATGGCAACAAGTTTTTTTGTTTTTTTTTGTGATGAATTTATTTACCCTGCTCATAACGGATAAGTTTGTTAACGCTTTTCACCGCTGGGCAGGACTATTCCAATTTGATTCAAATCCTTTGGATTTAGTTTCAGTGATAATTTTGGTTTTCTTGCTTCTTGTTTATGGCTTGTAGCTGTTTGTAGATTGCAAACAGTCCAAAATCCAGTTTTCAATATACTTTGTGTTGATCCATTTAAACATCAGCTACATTTCTAGGTTACATTATTTTTTTAGTTTCTTAAACACCGATATGTTTTCTGCATTTTGTGTTGCAGCTGGCATTTATTCCAAATATTGCCACTCATGTTAGCTACACTGTGATCATATGCACCGCATTTTGATTTTACCATTGCTAGTAACGGACCATTGTTGCTTCTTGTGCACCTGCTTTGTAACCTCCTGGGTTTTCTTTGGTTCGAGATTTATTTTATGGATAATGGAGTTAGATTATTTATCCATAAAATAAATCTCGCTTAAAAATAGCCAAAATTACAGGCGGTCATAAAATTCCTAAAGACAACTGGGTTATAAGATTTGTGTTTGAAACTATGTCTCGCATGCTATTTAAATACAATAAGTTCATGGCCTTTCATCATCATGGTTTTAATTTAATTTGTGTAAATATCCACATTTTCACCTGATTGGAGGCTGATGCTTTATATTTGTACTAGCGTTCACGTGTGCTGTGCATGGGTTAAAGCTAGGCTTCGCATCAATCCCTGTGTAATATGTCACAGCTCGGCCGTCGGAGCCCCAAGATACCACTTATCTCCCCAGGTGCATTGTGACGATGGTCTGTCCGTTCACACCTGATGCCCCTCTCTAACAAACTCATAAGAAAGAAAGGGAAGACAAGTCGCGCAAGATTGACAGTGAAGAAGTTGTGCTTTTTTTGGCATCAATTCCTGTTCACCTACTAGCGACCTATCAACCTCACTCCTTACCTACTGTCCACACAGATCCTCATTACTCTCATTAGTATGTATAGGAATCCGTGCCTACAGCCCATTGAACCGGAGTCCCATGGTTGTTGCACACAGCTCAGTGCATTTGGAATAGCTGCTGCTAGTTTGTATATAGAAAGTGGAGCCTCAGACAGAGTGTCTGGGTCCCAGGACAAGAGTCTCTTGCTAGAGTGTCTAGCTTGGAGTCTCTCTCAAGAGTGTCTAACAAGAAGTGAATGCAGAATCATATATATCAGAGTGAGGTCTATGTGTTAGGTGGTGCAAGGGGTGCAGGTGACTGCGCCTCCCACAGCCAGCCAATCAGACACCCTCTACAGCCTGGGGGCGACACCCTAATAGGGGGCAGCTGCAGGTGGTGTCCATAATGTATGCAGTATGGCTGGGTGTGCTTGCCCATCGGCCCTGTGGTAACAGGTAGTTGCAGACAGTTACAATAAATATATATTAAAAATGTCCTTCTCCTCCACTTGCACTCTTACTGGTGCACAGAGAGAACATTTCACCAAACACTAGCTGTCTCTTACATACGAACATCTTGTCATAATCTCGGGCACTATGTGTTATCATATTGATCTTTGTGCATAGCCAGTGTGTACCTTACGCAAAGCAATGCTAGTGACCTGTTGACCTTGAGTGACCTTATCTAACCTTGTGTATTTCCAGCCATTGAAGAGGAGAAAAAGGCTGGCCAAGCATAGACGTCCTGAAAGATGGCCGATTTTTTTAGTTTTTTGAGCAGTCTGTGACCTCTCTAAGATGACGTGAAAGTTCCTGTGTGTATGCACTCGCCACGTGACGGTGACGTCATGGCGTGACGGTGACGTCAAGGCGTGATGCTGACCGCTACCCCATTGGATCCGTGTTTAACGTGTGTTGCTTCGGTTGTTCGCAAGCAAGCAATGGAAGTGACTTTATTTTAAAAAGAGAATCCAAATAAACACAAATTGGTCTTGATATATAGCATAAAATAAACACATAATTAGGCTCGATATATATATAGCGTAAAATAAACACAAATTGGTCTTGATAAATAGCATAACATAAACATACAATTAGGCTCGATATATATAGCATAAAATAAACCCAAATTGGTTTTGATATGTAGCATAAAATAAACACAAATTGATCTTGATATGTAGCAAGAAATGAGCAAAAATTGTTTCTTGATATTGAATCAAAATTTAGCTTGAATTGCTAAGAATCTGCTAGTTTAGAACCCTGCAAGCTGTTCGAAAATAATAATTATAAAACTTATTTGAAGGCTAGGAAGAACAAAGGATTTAAGCAAAATTGTAATTTGGTGCCATGTAAATTGATTGCTTAGAGAAATAGCAGTCAACTGTATTAACGCCTCACGTCGTAGCTTGTTTGTAAAAGCTCCCATTCGATGTTGCGTAACCTACTTTTATTGATTATAAGGAATCAGTATTTTCTATCGCGTCAGCGTGCTCATGTACAAGCTAAGTGATTCTAATTTGAAGAGAAATTTCCTACTTCTAGTCGTAATGTACTAACTGTATGAGGCGTCCTGCTGCATAGTAGCCTCAGTAGCGCAAACTTGTTTAGCTATGGGAACCTTTTTTTTGTAATCCTTCCCGCCCGCCCCCTGTTTGGCAAATCCCACAGTGCCAGCCCAGCCAGCCCACGTGCCTGCCCGCCCACCCTCACAACCCCGATATGGTGTATAATCGGTAGAATTTCATATCAGACCCGACGCGGTTGGGGCAGTTCAGGCCGCCTTCCGATCCATCCGGAAAGTTCAATTTGAAAAGTTCAATTTGTGAAAATAAAAAATATATAAGAATGACATTTTTTTTTTTATAAAAAGACTGCAAAGTTGGGTGTTAATAGATAGACATTCCATTTGTAATCTGCTGATGCTGGGGACAGCTGTGTGGTTTGATGCTGGGTGGTGGGGGAGGGGGTGGGGTTGGGGGGGGTCCCCCCCCCCCCCCCCCCCCCCACCCCACGCTACCCAGTGGTGTGCGGGGGTTAGTGGTGCGTGACGTAGATCTGACAGTGTGGCCATGGCGATGGGACTGACGTTGGGGACGGGTGCGTGTAGTGGACCAGCAGTACTTGACTTGGCCTGAAACCCCCTCACTTGAGTCGACGCAGGCCTTAACAAGGCGTGTACTGCGCATGGGCAGAGACCTCAACGCAGACGCGGGCACAGCCACAGACGCCCTGCTGCAGCGCGTGACGTCATGTGACGTCACGTGACGCGACGCCAGCCCTGACTGGACTGCGTGCTGCGCATACGCATGCGCATGCGCATATTTGTACCAACTTCATGTTGTGAGGTCATGCATGATCCAGTTTTTGTTTTACTATATAGATATATATTTTTGTTCCTTTTTTTTTTCTTTGCCTGCTGAAGGTCGTCAAGGTACATTGTAATATTCGCAATGCTGTTTGCAGGCGTGTGGAACTAGGAATACACTTTTCAGTAAAGATTTAAAATGAAGGTTGTTGTTGTTGTTGTTGTTGTAAAATGCGCTTCTCTGGGTTTACTGCGTTTGGATATTAAAGTTGCGTAATCTAAGGCCAAATAATAATTTTGAAAGTTGGTGATCATCCTTTTGATCACACAAATCAAGGTCGGACGGGTGGTTCTTATTTTCAGTTATTTTGTTAATTTTTTTGTTTACATGATTTCGATAGAATTACATAAATATCAATTTTGGTGCATGCACATGGTGTTACGGTGTTTATACACCTGTCCATACTTAGTTACGTATAACGTCTGAAAATTAAATTACTGCTAGCCTGATACCTTTTTAAGTTAAAAGAAATCAACAATACAATCAAGGGGGGGGGGGCTATTTTTCAGGCACGGTCGGGGATGACCAATTAATTTTTTTTATATTAGCAATGCTGGGCAGTTATCAGTCTGTCTTTAAGATTATGTTTTGTGGTTAGTGATCTGTTAGTTTTTTTGGATTTTCTTGGTAAGTCTTTTTATTTTTTCCTACACTTAATTCTAGACTAGCCTACTCTATTTACATATTATAGGCTTGTACGTAATAGGTAGTTGGTCTATGTTTGGATTTGATGTTTTCTGGCAGGGGGTCACTTTGCATGGGCTGTCCAGCTGGTGGGCCATGACATATCACATGCCCCCTTGTGGAACAGCTTAATGGGGGGGTTTCCTGGTTTTATTTTGCACAGATATTTTTTGTATGTTTTTAGGTCAGGAATTGGTCATTCCTTTACCGTTTGTGCATTCCATACTGTGGCAGCCATTTCCAGTGGGCTTCTTCCGTGAGCTTTGATTTGGCTTCTGGTCTGCCTTAGTAGAGGTGCATTAAACATTTGCCGCCACACGGAAGGGAACACTGCACCCCTTTAATAGATAACTTGTTACTGCAGAAGTCTGTGGTGTCAGTTTTAGCATGCTGGCCAAAACTAATTTGACATGTTTACACTTCAAATGTCTCAAGTCGGCCATTTAAAATAAGTTACTTGAAGCTAAAGTAATTTTATCTCAAGAAAATGACATGAAATTCAAAACCGTGTGACTATTCAACTTTAAAAGATTTATAGCATTTTTACGCGGCTATGTTCGAAAACGAATCCAATGGTGTCTATGGGTTTGGATCCTCCGATCGCCCAAAACAGAAGACGGACGCTCAACTCATTCGGCCATCCCGTCTGGTATCATGAACAGTCTCGTAACTGTCCTGATATGACCTTAGATGTTGCTAGGACTTACAACAATCTAATAATATATTTACCTAAAACCATACGCCACAAACTCAACCCCATTAAATCATGCCATTAAGATATTTCAGCAAATATGAGACAGCATTTAGATTGTTCGTTGGGGTTTTAGCCCATAGCAACATCTACGGTCATACCACGATGATTACCGACTTGTGACAGTGTGCACTCATGGTGACTTTGTTGTGCGACCCCCCCCCCCCCCCCCCCCACTATGAGCCTAGGCTGCTGGCACCATGACCCTATATCTTGCCCAGTCAAATTATCCTGCTACTGAGATAACCAGTCCCTGCCCTATCCTAGCAATGCCGAGTGCCAGGGCTAGGTAAGCGACAAGTATCAATTTTGTAAGTCACCTGTTTGACTCAGTTGGGATTCAAACTACCGACCTTCCACACGGGAAGCCTGCGCTTTACCGATTCGGCCACCACGTCCGGTCGTAGCTTTTTGAAATCTCCATTTTTATCTGGTAAAAAAAAAAACGTGGAAAAGTTGGTTTAAAATAGTTTTGGTTAGAACTGTTTTTAAAAAGGGAGCATCGGACGCCATGGACGAATCGATAGAGCGCCGACCTCGTGTGCGGGAGATCGGGAGTTCGGTTCCCGGTCAAGTCAAACCAATGACTATAACCATGACTGCGTTCGTTCTACACACTAACTAGTACAAGGAAATGGTTAACACCCCACAACAGCAACATCATTCTCCAACATCCCTCATAAACCACATGTCCATGGTGAAGCGTGACATGGCATGGTATAGTTATTGACATCTGCAATACACTTACTAAGCTCAATAAGTAGCACCGCTACCATATCATCTACTAACACTTGACCATACATGTATACCATTTCTTCCAAAGGGGATAACTGAACTAGTTTTAACAATAACGCAAGGAAACCACACCAAACATAATAATATATTTGTTATCAAATCTGCATCGAAGAATAGGATTTAACTGCATCAAATTCTACTAACAGAATAGCTTCGTATTCACCATGTATATCAGTACATTTTTCTGCTTTTTGACTTTGTATCAAAGTCTTTTTGATTTTGGACTACTTTAAACGTGAATAAATGTAACATAATATGGCTGGAAGACCGGTGCCTCGGCTCTGAAAAAAATACCTTTATTCGCAAAATAAAATGAGCATTTATCGAAGAAAGAAAATGGTGATTAAAGAAACTGACGATAACTACCACTAACCTTTCACTGTATATTGCCGTTGTCGTCGATGTGTTGTTAAACCATCATCAATCATCAATGTAATGCGACCGGGCGCGGTGGCCGAATCGGTAGAGCACAGGCCTCGCGTGCGGAAGATCGGGAGTTCGCGAGTTCGGTTCCCAGTCGAGTCAAACCAATGACTTAAAAATTGATACTTGTCCCTTCCTAGCCGGCATTATTAGGATAGGGCAAGGACTGGTTAGCTCGGTGTCAGGATAATGTGACTGAGTGGGATATTGGGTCATGGTGCCGGTGGCCTGATTTGACAGTGGGGCAGCTGTCCTGATATGATCTTAGATGTTGCTAGGACGTAAAACAACAACAAACCAAATAAACAACTCAATCTAATGCTGGCATGACTGATGACGTATCTAAAGCAGCCTGGAGAGCTGTGGTCTGCTATCAATCTCCTAACTGCACTTCTGCCTCCAGTATCCTCCCGGCTCACTTTTTTAGGTTGGTTGTTGGAGCTTTACATCCTGGCAACATCTAAGGTCATATCAGGATGGGTACCGATTTGTGACAGTGCACACGCATGGTGACTCTACATTACTGCCCCACTGGGAAATCACCCTGCCAGCACCATGACCTGATATCCCACTCAGTCACATTATCCTGATCCTGAGCCAACCAGTCCTTGCCCTATCCTAGTAATGCCGAGTGCGTGTCTAGGGAGTGACAAGTATAAATTTTTAAGGTGGCTTACTTGCCAACATTAATTTAGAATGTTTGCCCTTCAAATATCCCCAAAAGTTAGCCATTTAAAATAAAAGTTACTTCAAACTAAAGTAAGATAGATAATAATGATTAGCCTTTATGTCAGAAAATGATAGAAACTCAACATCACCGGACTATGTAACCTTTAATACAAGAGGGCCGTAATCGATTAACACGACCCGAGCGACTCGGGTAACCCGAGTCGTCAGAATTTCAAATCGAACACTGCGAGTAGAGTCAACAAATACATGTGCCATGTGCAAAACGATCTGACCCAAGTAACCCACCATCTAGCTGGGGTTGGCTACGAGCGATGATGTCACATTTGCGCTGGTACCGTCCTGCAGGATAACAGCTACCCGTACCAGTCATACATGTTTTTTTTAAAGAATAACTTAGATTAATGAAATGGAAATATAGCTAAACTAGGCCATCATAAAATACTTTAAATCCTATTTTGCTGTAGTTTTATCGGTTATTAAAAAAAAAAAAAAAATTGTCCACCCAGGCGCGGAGAAGCGTATTCGCTTATTCACCCCCGAGTCTGTAGGATGTGTGCATGCGCCAAAAAGTGGCTCAGGTGACCCGAGTTGATTAATCGATTACGCCCCATGTGTATTTGAATTATTCTTTTTAAACCAATATAAAATTGTGCAAATAACAGGATTACTCACAACCAGAAGACCAGGGCTGCGTTCAAGGTACACGTCGGAGGCGCCTCGAATATTTTTGTTGTTGATACAGTATTTATTCTGCCCATAGCATGTAAGCTCCCGCGAGGGTGCTTGTTTTCAATGCTGGACAGCTGTGAGGAATGCTATGGTGTATGCCTGGGTTCCGGTTCCGGGTTGGTATCCGGGACGTCCACCAGCATTTTTTGAAGCCGTTAGTATATGTTAGTCTTTTGGGTGTTTTTGTGTGTGTAACTTCCTATCATATAACTAATATCTTAGCCTAGTATGTACATCTAGTGAGATGGTAATAGGCGTGTGGATGAGGACGTGTTCCCAGAATTAGTTTTTTTGTTTTGTTTGCAGCTTTCCTTTCACTAGTTAGTGCCTAGATGTGCCAGAATGTCACGCCAGTCTGAACGACTTAGCTATTGGGTGCCTCAAAAATGGCGGTCTCCATAGGATGCAGCCATTTGCAATTGAAAAGAACAGCTCTGATTGGCTGAAACCATTGAATCTGGCAGCCATTTTGAAGGTGCTTTTTTCCTCCTATCTGAAAAGCACAACATTTCGGAGTTGACTCTGAGGCACAACCTGAACGCGCATATAGGCCAAAAAGACGTCGTGGAGCCGTCTCGGATTCACCTCAGAGGTGTACCCTGAAAGCAGGCCAGTGCTATAAACTGAGAAATGATATCGATGTGAATAAGATTTATTTATCTAATATGAATAGGCAATGCTTAGGACCGACCTGCCCACATTAGACTAGTCGGAATTAGGAAACTGTCTATAGCATGCACGCTGAAAACGGCGTCGAGAGCCAAACAAACGCCCGTGGCCATTCAGTTTGCATTCTATGGAGTTTGCCACTACACGCAGTGCAAAACTAAATTAATAGAAATACAGAACAATTTGGCATAAACATGAAAGTTTGGAATTACAAACTAGTCTATTGACACATACATATAAACGCTCGGAGAATTATTTATTTATTATTATGCGATTCAACACGAGTATACAAATGGCGGCCACCTTAGGACAATTTCCGTTTCCGTTCGCTGGATTTTGATTTCTCGATTATTCAACATGAGTTTACAAATGGCGGCGCCCATAGGGGGCTATTTCCGTTTCCATTTGCTGGATTTTGGTGATTTCATTTCCCACCTCTATGGGTAGGAGTATTGTTTATGTGTATATATCTACATGCGTTAGTCTTAAGCCTCCCCAGAGGGTGGGTCGGTATAAAAAAAAAAGTGGGCCAATGGGAATGAAGGACTTGTGGTAAGTGTTTTAACATTTTTTAAACATTTTTATTTATTGAGCTAAGAGTACTGGTTCACAAAGCGGTTCCTGTGAGGTGACACACTGGACCAGTTTGCTTTGGTTTATTGGGGTTTTACACTCTGGCAACATCATTAGTACGCAGGCATGATTCGCTCAGATTTGAAGTCAAACTCCACTGACTACGAATTTCACCAATCTAAAATTTTCAATTAAGGGGCTGGAGGTAATTTTCTAAGAACAAAGGATGTGAGATTGTCTTATGTCGTCTATGTGCATACACGACCATTATTCAAGACCTAACTCCTAAGAATTTTTCAAGTGATCTCATACCTCGGCCTTAAAAAATCACAGCGTAAATTGAGTATCCCTACTAACACTAGTGCATGTTGTAGGTATATAGATCAAAATGTCGCAAATGTGGCACAAAAAAACATAATTAACGCTAGCCACTAACAGCTAAGATGACAAGTCAACTACCTGATTGAGACTATTGCTGTTCAGTGATGAAAACAAGCTGCGATGCGGCTTACTCGTTATGGACAGGGAAATAAACCATCACAAAAATAATCATGGCTGGAAGGGACCCGATTTTGCGAAAGCGCATTAAGTTGACCTCCATCTGACCTTGTCATCTCACGTTATTCCAAATAAAAGTAAATACTGGTTTAGGCTACATTTCTTTTGTGTTACAATTTGTTGATTATGCCGGGAAAATTTCAATCACGAAAACTCGATCGTTCATATTCCACCGCTCCCTGCCACCATCCCAGTAATGTCGAGCACCAGACTAAGTTGTGGCAAGTATACAATATGTAAGTCATCCGTTCAATGCAGCTAGGGTTCAAAACCAAAGGTTCGAATCCCATGAGCTGCCAAATAGGACGTGGACGCTCAACTCATTCGGCCATCTATAGCACCAGTTGTAGGATAATGAGTGTGTGAGTCTCAGGTGGTAGCCATACAGGAAGTGCATTATTCCGAATCCGACCATAATAAACATACCCGATACAACACCAGTGACTCAGCACTGAAAAAAATAATACTCATACAAATGAATAAAACATTTTCTTTAAAAAAAAAAGAGACGCCTCGAGTAGCCTCAGTTGTGAACTTGTTTAGCTACAGGAATGCAGCACAATCCTGCCGTCATTTGACAACACCATCAGTGCAAGCCCCCGTCCTCTTCGGTGTATATCAGTGGAATTGCTGACCAGACCCAGCATGGTCTGGCAGTTTGGGTCGTGTTCAATTTGGAGATACGGAAAGTTCAATTTATCAAATCTAGAAATAGGCACTGCCAGTGAATGGTGCCAATTCTGTTTGGATGTTTATCTTTCTGACATAGATCATATATCAAATACAATAATTAATGAGGTCATTGATTAAATAAGTAAATTTCAGGTCTGCATCATTCGTTGCCCCCCCCCCCCCTTCTGCTGTTCATTGTCCGCCCTTCTGCTGTTCATTGTCCCCCCCCCCTTCTGCTGTTCATTGTCCCCCCTTCTGCTGTTCATTGTCCGCCCTTCTGCTGTTCATTGTCCCCCCTTCTGCTGTTCATTGTCCCCCCTTCTGCTGTTCATTGTCCCCCCTTCTGCTGTTCATTGTCCGCCCTTCTGCTGTTCATTGTCCCCCTTCTGCTGTTCATTGTCCCCCCTTCTGCTGTTCATTGTCCGCCCTTCTGCTGTTCATTGTCCCCTTTGCTGTTCATTGTTCCCCCCTTCTGCTGTTCATTGTCCCCCTTTGCTTTCATAGTCCGCCTTCTCATGCTATGTCCCCCCCTTCTGCTGTTCATTGTCCCCCCTTCTGCTGTTCATTTCCCCCCTTCTGCTGTTCATTGTCCCCCTTGCTGTTCATTGTCCCCCTTCTGCTGTTCATTGTCCCCCCTTCTGAGTTCATTGTCCCCCTTCTGCTGTTCATTGTCCCCCTTCTGCTGTTCATTGTCCCCCCTTCTGCTGTTCATTGTCCCCCCCTTCTGCTGTTCTGCTGTTATTGTCCCCCCTTCTGCTGTTCATTGTCCCCCTTCTGCTGTTCATTGTCCCCCCTTCTGCTGTTCATTGTCCCCCCTTCTGCTGTTCATTGTCCCCCCTTCTGCTGTTCACCCCCCCCCTTCTGCTGTTCATTGTCCCCCTTTCTGCTGTTCATTGTCCCCCCTTTGCTGTTCATTGTCCCCCCCCTTCTGCTGTTATTGTCCCCCCCCCCTTCTGCTGTTCATTGTCCCCCTTTCTCTGTTCATTGTCCCCCTTCTGCTGTTCATTGTCCCCCTTCTGCTGTTCATTGTCCCCCCTTCTGCTGTTCATTGTCCCCCCTTCTGCTGTTCATTGTCCCCCCTTGTGCTGTTCATTGTCCCCCTTCTGCTGTTCATTGTCCGGCTATATCAGGTTTATACAATTTGGGTTTTTGTCTATCTTTTGTTTGTGAATGTTACTTATTGTAGTAGTCTGCACTGACCTCTGAGGCAAGGAAAGTTTGTTTTATTTAACGACACCTCTAGAGAGCATTGATTTTTATCATCGGCTATTGGACGTCAAACATATGGTCATTCTGACATTTCTTTGGAGGAAACCCGCTGCCACCACATAGGCTACTCTTTCCGATAAGCAGCAAGGGGTCTTTTATGTGCACATACCACAGCCTTTGATGAACCAGTTGTGGACCACTGGTTGGAACGGAAAATAACCCAAACTGGAAATGGGTCCACTGAGCAGGACCGATCGGATTACCCACACCTTCACGGGTGGACACTGTACCGCCTGAACTATGGGCCACTACCCCCTCTCGGGCAAGGAGCCACAGACATACAGGTATGTGTATGTCGGGTGATGACCTTAGGGGGGGGGGCCTGGGTGGTGTAATGGTTAGCACACTCGCCTGGAACACAAGAGATGTGGGTTCGATTCTCGCTCGAGGCTTGACATTATTCTAACATGGGACACGTCGGCCTATTCCGTAGAACGCAATCAACCAATCACGCAATCACGCAATCAACCAATCACGCAATCAACCAACCAGTCAACCAGTCAATCAGACATCAACATGGCGTTTTGACATTTGTAACACCAACTTGAGAGCGTGTGTTCAGGAATGCTCAGTCCGGTCAGTCATATTGATTGATGTGTTGTTCCACTGCTGTGGTTGTTTGTGTGATGTATGTGTCTGTGTGTGTCCGTGTCTGTGTATGTATGTGTATGTACATCTGTGTGTATGTGTTTTGTGTGGGTCTGTATGTGTATGTACGTGTGTTTGTATGTCTGTCTGTGTCTGTCTGTGTATGTCTGTCTGTCTGTGTATGGCTGTCTGTATGTCTGTATGTCTGTCTGTATCTGTGTGTGCCTGTGTTTGTCCGTGTCTGTCCGTGTCCGTGTGTCCGTCCGTGTATGTGTATGTCCGTGTGTGTCCGTGTATGTGTCTGTCCGTGTCTTTCCGTCTCTGTCTCTCTGTCTCTCCGTGTCCGTGAGTCTGTGTATCTGTATGTGTCTGTACGTCCGTGTGGGTCTCTGTGTGTCTGTGCATGTGTCAGTATAGGTGTCTGTGTTTGTCTGTGTCTTGTGTGTGTCTGTATGTATCTGTATGGGTGTCTGTGTGTGTTTGTGTGTGTCTGTGCTGTGTGTGTGTCTGTGAGTATCTGTATGGGTGTCTGTGTGTGTCCGCGTGTGTCTGTGTGTGTCTGTGTGTGTCTGTGTGTGTGTGGGGGGGGGGGGGGGATTACGTGACTAACATGTGCAGTTGGAAGGTGAGCAATGGTAGGTAGTAAACACGGACATCCATCCATCTGTCCCGGGTCAGCTAAATACGCAGGTTAACACACGGCAACCACGGCAGCACACGGTCGGACACGGCGCGACAAATCAATCATATCGCGGGGAGGTGATGACAATGGGAAATATTGCGCCTAGAGCGGGACTCGAATCCACATCTCTTTGCATACCGCGCCAGTGTGCTAACCATTACACCACCCATGCTCCCTGATGTCACCACACGACCCACACGTGCGGTATGGCCAGGTTACCTTAGTAGGACGCCGGTTCGAATGGCCGCCAGGGGGAATTGGGCGCTGCGGTCAGGCTGTAACTACGGAGTGCCGTCGTCTGCGGATGTCCGGATGTCCGGATGTCCGAATGAGTCGGAGCGTCCGTCTCCCGTGTTGGTAGATCGTGGGGTCGTGGGTTCGAACCCTGGTCGAGTCAAACCAATGACTTAAAAATGGATACTTGTCGCTTCCTAGCCTGGTGCTCGGCATTATTAGGATAGGGCAAGGACTAGTTGGCTCAGTGTCAGGAAAATGTGACTGAGTGGGATATCAGGTCATGGTGCTGGTAGCCTGGTCTTCCAGTGGGGAAGCACTATAAAGTCTCCATGGGTGCGCACTGTCACAAGTCGGTACCCGTCCTGATATGACCTTAGATGTTGCTAGGACGTAAAACAACAACAAACAAACAAACATGGCTCGTCTCACCTGCGTTGGTGGTTATTGTTTTGGTGGGTTTTTAAATTGTCTTGTTGTTTATATTTTGCTTCTTTCATTGATGGGTAGGGCGGTTGTTGCCCAGCCAGATATATATTTTATGTTGAATCTGTTGAATAAATATATGTCGGCCATATTCTGTGTTTTGTAGTGCGTAACTTACATATACATACATATGTGTGTGTAGTATTCTGGACTGACTTCTGAGGCATGCCTGGGTGGGGTGGTGACATCAGGGAGCCTAGGTGGTGTAATGGTTAGCAAACTGCATGGCCCACAATGCAAGAGATGTGGATTCCATTCTTCCTCTAGGTGCAATATTTCCCATTTTCATCACTCCCACGAGACTGGGAGCCATGACGATGATACTGTACAAGCTATGCGATGTATGGTTGTTGAACCTACCCTGTGTATGCATATAAGTGCATTTCCTGTATGTATGTAATTGTAAGCGGTAAAAGACCATTTCAAAGACGCACAATTCTAGGAGTGTGAGTGTAGTCGTCTGCACTGACCTCTCAGGCTAGGAGCCGCATAGACAGGTAGGCCTGGGTGGGGTGGTGACATCAGGGAGTCTTGATGATATTAATGGTTAGCACACTGGCCTGGAATGCAAGAGATTCTGGGTTCGATTCCCGCTTTATGAGCAATATATCTCATTTTCATCACCACCATGATATATATATATATTTATATATATTATATGATAGTGATACACCCTTTATTGCGTGTAATAAGCTCGGTAGTGGATCCTCCCCCCCCCTCATATGGGGTGGGGGTGGGGGTGGGGGTGGCGTGACCAGCATGCACCTCGCCCCTCCCCCCGCCCCAACCACAACCCCAACCCCCCACCCACCACCGTCTTCTCGGGGCTGCCTTCAGCACTCGGTCAGAAGCATTTTTGTCATCATATATTATTTAAAATAGCTTCCCGCACTCAGCCTCAAAGAGAATGAGTTATGCTGTGACGTCACCACATTCCACATGCCCATATAAGTAAGATTCCCATCAGGGACATGCCGATATGCCGCCATGAGGCAGCCATTAGAGACGGTGGAATGTCTGAGGCGGTGTGGCAGAAAAATGTCCCCTCCACCAATCCACATCTGTGTGTTTGGTACTGACGCAAGGATAGCGCCTGACATGCTATATCATACAGTATAGCACGGTATATCAGGTATATCACGTAATGTCAATGTATATCAGGGTATATCAGGGGGTGTCACGGTGTACCATGGTCAATATGTGTGATATACAGTATACAGTATATCCCAGTTAAACCAAACTTGAATGGACCCTAGAAATTTGTTTGGATTAACCGATTATTGGTTTAACCAAGCTTTGGCTTCAACTTTGACTTGGATTTGGCAAAAACACGGGTGCATTATGAATGTAATAATATACAATGTATGTGGACACTTTGATTATTGTGTTTTATGTATATACAGTATAAACCCGTTAAACCAAGCTTAGTTAAACCAAACGGTCGGTTAATCCAAACTTTTTTCGGCGGCCCGGCAAAATACTACCATTTATCATATACAAAAGTCGGTGACCTTATAATCACATGAAAGTTTGGTTTAACCCTACCGGAAGTGGCTGTATGCGGGCAGTGAGTTTATGCAGTGGTTTCGTCATGATACTGACTAACGGCTTGTGATCCGTCTCGACCGTAACTTCTCTCCCGAATATCTATTCGTGAAACTTGTTACAACTGAAACAGATCGCCAACAGTTCCTTCTCGATCACTGCATAACTCTCCTGTGCACTGTTCAATGCTTTTAATGCCATGGCTCCTGGGCGATTATCTTGAAAGAGTGTGGCCCCGAGACCTGACTTGGATGCATCTACCTGAATCATCACTGCTTTTCGAACATCAATTTTGTTTCAATTAACCGATAGTTTCAATTAACCGATTTTGGTTTAACCAACTTTTTTATATGATAAATAGTAGTATTTTTCCAGGGCACCGACAAAGTTTGGATTAACCGATCGTTTGGTATAATCGAGCTTGGTTTAACGGGGTTGTACCGTATTTCGAATTATATGAGTATAAAGGTACCGAAGGGAATTATTTAATTATATATGAAGAGTTCAGGCGCAAAACCACGTAAACCCCAATCCAAAAATGGAGATAAACATCAGTATCAATCCATCAAGAAGGAATTTTTTTAATATTCCTATTATTTTTTCGACTGCTCCATAACCATGGGCGTACTCCATTAATCAATTCTGGTCACCCAAGCCACTTTATGGCACATGCGCACATCCTACAGACTCGGGTTGAATAAACGAATATGCTTCTCCACGCTCAGGGTCGAAAAATAGGTGGCTTAATCTAAAACTTAATAATCCAAGTCACCGATATAAGTACAGCAAAATAGGATTTAAAGTATTTTATGATAGTAGAAGCTGACAATCTGGGTTACTAAAATAAAAGCATTAAAACAACCCGTAGGACTTTGTAGTGGTAGCTGTTATCCTACATGTACCAGCACAAATGTGACGTCATCACTCCTAGCAAACCCCAGCCAAGAGGTGGGTTACTGGGGTCGGGTCATTTTGCACACGGCACATGTATTTGTCGACTCCACTCGCGGTGCTCGATATGAAATTCTGACAACTCAGGTGACCCGAGTCGCCCCGGTCGTGTTAATCGATTACCGCCCAGGTGATCACATGAAAAGTGGAATTAGTAAGACTTAAAATTATTCTCAGGTAAAAATCTTTGAGAACTAGACTTTTGGATTGGCATTTACATGGTTTTGCGCCGGAACTCTTCATATATTATGGCCGAATGAGTTGAGCGTCCGCGTCCTATTTTGGGAGATCAGTGGATCCGAACCCATGGGTTCATGGGTTCTAACCCTTGGTGGAGTCAAACCGATGACTTAAAAATTGATACTTGTTGCTTCCTAGCCAGACGCTCGGCATTATTAGGATAGGGCGAGGACTGGTTGGCTCAGTGTCAGTATAATGTGACTGAGTGGGATATCAAGTCATGGTGCTGGTGGCCTGGTCTCCCAGTGGGCCAGCACTATAAAGTCACCATGAGTGCACACTGTCACAAGTCGGTACCCAACCTGATATGACTGTAGATATTGCTAGGATTTAAAACAACAACAAACAAAAGTTATGTCAGGGTATATCAGGGGGCGTCACGGTGTACCACGGTTAATATGTGTGATATATAGCAAATTATACTAGTATAAAGGCGCGGAAGGGAATTATTTGATTATATATATTATTGTTGTCCTGATTCTATGTACTGCCTCCTGTGCCCCCCCCCCCCCCCCCCCCCCATGACTGGTGGCGCCGCCACCGGTGCTTGACGTCTCAACCTGACAAGCGCAGGCGGAATATGTATATTATATATTGTGATGGCCTATTTACTCTGTCTATAACAAATAAGTTGCATTGCAGCTTGTTTTCATTGCTGAACGGCAATAGTGTTGATTTGCTAGTTGCCTTGTCATCTTAGTTGTTAGTGGCTAGCTTTAACTATGTTAGTTTTTTGGTGCCACATTTGCGACATTTTGGTATATACCTACCCCATGATTGATTGATTGATTGGTGGTTGCTTTACGCCGTGTCGGCAGCATAAGCCATATTCACGGCGAGAAATCTTTGTTTTTTGTTCAAACCATCGCTTTTACATGTAAAAGCAGAGAATCAATTTTGTGCTAATAGACACTCATTAAATTAGAAAGCTCACAATCATATATTTGTGGTCAAGGGAAGCAAATTCCCATAGAAAAAGCAAGTTTTATTAATAATTGATAGAATCTATTTAGTAAACTATATGAGGTGGTACAGTCCATCATCATCATGCTGTCGGTCGCGATGCGACAAAGACTGCTTTCATTACTTGACTGCCGCTCTCCATTTAGCTCTCTGCTGTGAGAGTTGTGTCCATGAGTCGGTCTTAATGTCTCTCAGCTTCAGGTTTCTCTTGATGGTATCTTTGAACCGGAGACGGGGGCGCCCTCTCTTTCTGTAGCCAGAAGACAGTTGAGAATAGAGGATCTGCTTTGGTAGCCTGTCTGATGACATCCTCATGAGGTGTCCAGTCCACCGGAGATTCTTTTTGATCAGAAGATCTTCCATAGAGGGCAGCCCCATCCGTTCGAGTATTTCCTTATTCGTCACTTTGTCCTTCCAGGTTAGCCTCATGATTGAACGCAGATGTCGCATCATGAAGGCATGCAGCTTTTTCACCTGCTGTCTGTACGCTGTCCAGGCCTCGGCTCCGTATAGTAGGGTGGATAGCACGATTGCGCGGTAGATCTTACCTTTGACCCGAATGGACACATGGTGGTTGTTCCAGAGTCTCTGGCGTAGTCGGCCGAAAGATGCGCTAGCCTTGGCCATCCTCCTCTGTATCTCAGCATCAATGCGTCCATCACTTGATATAGTGCTTCCGAGATAGGTGAATTCCGGAACAGAGTTCAGCTTGTTTCCATCAACCATGATCTCCTCCTCTCGGGTTCTTGTAGAGTTGGGTTGGTACAGCACCTCCGTCTTCTTGATGTTAATTTTCAGGCCAAACTTCTTTGATGCATCGGAGAAAGCGTCCACTATTTTCTGGGTCTCTTCAGCAGAGTGGGCAACCAGTGCACTGTCATCTGCGAATAGTAGCTCTCTCACCAGTATCTGAGTAGTCTTGGTCTTCGCTCTGAAGTGTGCGACATTGAATAGGTCAGCGCTCTGTCTGGACTGTATATAGATGCCATCCCCCATGTCTCGGAAAGCCTCGTCTAGCATTGCTGATAGGAAGATGGAGAAGAGCGTGGGGGCCAGCACACAACCTTGCTTGACCCCATTGGTAACCCCAAACAATTCCGAGACTTCCCCTCCAGCACTAACGTTCGCCATCATTCCTGTATGTAGAGCCTCGATCATAGTTGTGAACTTCTCTGGGCATCCGTACTTCCTCAGTAGCTGCCATAGCCCGATCCTCCCGACTGTATCAAATGCCTTAGTGAAATCGACAAATACCATGTACAGTGGTCGGTCCTGCTCAATGCACTTTTCTTGTAGCTGTCGGAGACAAAATATCATATCCACAGTGCTCCGGTTACCTCTGAAGCCACACTGTGACTCTGGAACCACACCAGGTGTTATGTGAATAGATAGTCTGTTGAGTAGGATCCTGGCGAAGATCTTCCCTGCTATGGAAAGAAGAGAGATTCCTCTATAGTTCCCACAGTCTGTTCGATCACCTTTCTTGTAGATGGTTACAATGCTGGCATCCTTCCATGCTTGGGGTACAGAACCCTCCTCCCAGGCATTGGTGATTAGTTGGTGCAGTCTGTTGAGCAGATTGTCTCCTCCATGCTTCCATACCTCGGCAGGAATTCCATCACCCCCAGGTGCTTTGCCATCTTTCAGGCTGGCGATTGCTCTAGCCATCTCATCCATGGTTGGAATCTCATCGAGGCATGTTTTGGTAATGCGCTGCTGGATGTTGTTCAGCGCTTCGTGATCTATGTCGCCAGGGACGTTGAGTAGCTTCTGGAAGTGTTCGCTCCATCTTGCCACAACTCTCTTGCTGTCGGAAAAGGTCTCCGTTCCATCTGTTGATTTCAGGTGAACAGCTCCCTTCTTCAGTCCAGCTGCCCTCAAAAAGGCAAAAATGTTTTCCTGTTGTACCCCATGTGCTAGTGTTAGTAGTGGATACTCAGTTTATGCTGTGACTTTTTGAGGTCGGGGTATGAGGTCATTTGAAGAATTGTTAGGAGTTAGGTCTTGAATGACGGTCGTGAGTGCACAGCGACTACATCAGATTACCTCACAGCCTTTGTTCTTAGAAAATTACTTCTAGCGGTGTCGCGGTATGTAGCGATATATCGAGGTATATCATGGTACATCATGGTATGTCAAGGTATATCACTGTACGTCACGGTACATAAGGATACAGCAGGGAACATGAGACAGTAAAACCTCTCTAACCGACCCCTCCACAGATCGACCCATCCCCTATATCGATCGATTTATTTGGGTCCCAACAATACCATTGTAACCATATTGTAACTGCCTAAACCGACCACCCCCCTAAATCGACCACTTAAAGTCGGCCCCAAGGGGCCTAGCTTCCATATCAATCAACCAATCAATAGAATACAGCTATAACAGGCCTTGGACCTGTTAGCCGCTAATAATTAATAGAAATCGAGATAGTTCTTCAGATGTGGTTGATTGTAGCAACTGTCACTGTCTCCAAGATGTACACAATGCTTGACCAGTATGCATCCAGTCGCAACTTGAAAGAGTTCACTGTCTCTTCTGCTACGACACTCTCCGGCAAGTCATTCCACAGGTCAACCACCCTAAAGCCGAAAAAGTTGTGTCATAGGTCCAGTCTGGAGTACCGCTTCTTCAGTTTCAGGGAGTGTCCTCTGGTCCTGGTGTTGGAGTCTGATAAAGGGGCTGTTGGTTTTGTTGATACCGTGGAGATACTTGAATACTTCAATCATATCCCCCTGGGCCGGTATGTAGTACATGCTTGGGATCTTTAAACGACACATACATTGTTCGTAAGGTATTTCATCGAATCCTTGTAAAAGCTTTGTTGCCCTTCTTTGGATCTTAGCAGCCAAGTCGTATATATCCTATATGTCCACATCTGCACACCACCTGAGGTTATTTAAAAAAATATTTATATATATATATATATATATATGCTGTATAAGAATTACACGAGTATAATAACTCGGAATATCCCTCCTTTCCCCCAGCACTCACCGAGTCCATGGACTGATGTAGTCTGGCCTAGTCATCTGCTGCTCCAGCCTCCCCAACCTCAGCTCCGATGGTGGCGCCACCACTCCTGCACACTGTAAGCATTACTGACTGTACAGCTGAAAAATGTCATTACGTACGTAGGGAACATATTATGCTTTATAGTTTTATTCCATCACATTTTATTCCAATAGCGTTGTATTCCATCACCGATAAAGTTTCTATACCACCTGAAAATCACACGATAGAAGTCAATACTAACTCAATTTAATAGAATTTAGAACCTGTTACTGCTGAAGCCCTTAGTATCAGAATTTTGATACGCGTGCCAAACCCAATTTGCCATGTTTGTATTTTAAAATTATTTCCTAAGTTTGCCATTTAAGATAAAAAAACAACAAAAAAACTTCAAACTAAAGTAAGGTAGATTATAACAATCGAGTTAATTTATTTCGCTAAGCAAATTGACAGAAGCTCAAAAGCATCGGACTGTGCACCTTTAACTGTACTGATGTTCCACACAGCTCCATGACTTTGAGTATTCCATGGACAATACAGTGTCGTCTGCTCACCCCACCCCCCACACAAACATGTTGGTTTGTTTTGTTTGTTGTTGTTTTACGTCCTAGCAACATCTAAGGTCATATCAGGACGGGTACCGACTTGTGACAGTGCACACTCATGGCAACCTTATAGTGCTGTCCCACTGGGAAACCAGGCCGCCAGCACCATGACCTGGTATCCCACTCAGTCATATTATCCTGACACTGAGCACACCAGTCCTTGCCCTATCCTAATAATGCCGAGCACCTGGCTAGGAAGTGACAATTATCAATTTTTAAGTCATTGGTTTGACTCGACCAGGGTTCGACCCCACGACCCCATGATCTACCAGCACGGGAGACGGACGCTCTAACTCATTCGGCCATCCCGTCTGGTCAACATGTTGGTTGGTTGTTGAAGTTTTACATCCTGGCAACATCTAAGGCCATATCAGACCAGAACCAGGTACCGACGTATTACAGTGCGCGCTCATTGCGACTTTATAGGGCTGCCCCACTGGGAAATCAGGCCGCCATGCCCTGATATCCCACTCACTCACTCACACCAACATCCATCCCCGCCCCCACTTAACACACATACTCCCCCCACACCCACACCAAGTGTCCCATGATCACCCCCACACTCCCCGTCCTGATATGACCTTAGATGTTGCTAGGACGTAAAACAACAACAAACAAACAAACCCCCACACTCCCCCACCTACACACAATCCACACCCACATCCAGGAGATCACCATCAACACGCACACCCACACCAACACCAACACCAACACCAACAGCCCTCCAATCCTTGCCAAATAACCACCAATTGCTGGCGATGCCTCATCACGGAGCTCACTCCGAGCACCAGCCTCTCTGCCAACCCATCATCCCACGCTCTGAGCCAGCCACCACCCATCATGACACCGCCATCATCACTACTAACAAACCCGCCCTGCCTGGCGCCGTGGGACGCTCGGATGATGTATCTCTGACCATCATCATCGTCATCAATCCCTTAACCGGGACGGTCGTTGGCGCACCACAGATGACTTTTGCAACCAGTTGTTTTTTTTCCATTCTCCGCCCCCTGCCCCCTGCCCTCGCCGCCGTTCTCGACTGCCCTATGAGACTTGCCAAACTCCACGGCTGTCCATTCCGTGATGTCATCTTTGCACCTCTTCCTTTGTCCGCCTTTTTTTTTCTAGCCTCCTTTCACTGTGCTTTGCAAGATGGTTTTGGCCAGACTCGATGAATGGGAAACATGGCCATACCGCTGCAGTTTGTGTCTCTTTACGATCATCGTGAGATCTTTGTGTGGTCCAATTGCCTGTTGGATCTTGGCACAGATTTATTCGTTGGTAACATGGTCTGTGTGTGAGACAGACCATGTTGCAGTACCTACTGTAATGTATGTTAATTGGCCAGCCAGCTGATAAGGTGATCACGTGACCAGTGGCTGAGATAAGGACTGACTATTAAGTAATAAAGGCAGTTGCAGTACAGAGCTCGAAGTGTCCACATTTATATTACATCTACCACCAACGCAAATATTGCTGGCACCCAAACCATGGTTTGCATTCTTCTTTGGTGACCTTAGATGTTGCTAGGACGTAAAACAACAACAAACAAACAAATCTTCTTTGGTACACACCAGACGGGATGGCCGAATGAGTTGGGCGTCCGTCTCCTGTTTTGGGAGATCGGGGGAGACAAACCCATGGGTTTGTGGGTTCGAACCCTGGTCAAGTCAAATGAATGACTTAAAAATTGATACTTGTCGCTTCCTGGCCTGGCGCTCGGCATTATTAGGATATGGCAAGGACTGGTTGGCTCAGTGTCAGGATAATGTGACTGAGTGGGATATGAGGTCATGGGGCTGGTGGCCTGGTCTCCCAGTGGGGCAGCACTATAAATTCACCATGAGTGTGCACTGTCACAAGACAGAACCCGTCCTGATATGACCTTAGATGTTGGTTGGATGTAAAACAACAACAAACAAAAACAATCTTTGGTACACAACGAGCTAACGACAACAAGACTGGTTCTTAAAGGGTAGGGAGAGACTTGTTGTAAATATAGTTTATTTATTGAATAAATCAAAGTCTTTTGTCAGCGCCGACCACTGGTGTTCCAGTCATGTGACAATACAGTTATTTACGGTATTTGTATATGTGTAGTCTGATATTGTCATCAGCAGCTAGTCCGATCTGCAATCCCACGCCCACACACCCACACACACAACAGCATACCCAGACATACACACCCACTCCCCACAAACCCACGTACACAAGGGAAAATTTGTTTTATTTACCGCAGCCTCTAGACCACATTGATTTTTATCAATGGCTATTGGAAGTCAAACACATGGTCACTCTGACATATTTCTTTGGAGGAAACCTGCTGCCGACACATAGGCTACTCTTTCCAATAAGCAGCAAGGGGTCTTTTATATGCATATATGCACTTTCCCACAGACAGGACAGCACATACCACATCCTTTGATGAACCAGTTGTGGACCACTCGTTGGAACAGAAAATAGCCCAAACTTCAAATGTTACCACGGAGCAGGATCGATCGGATGACCGACACCTTCAGAGGTGGACACTCTACCGTCTGAGCTACGTCCCACCCCCCCACACCCACTTACACATGCACCTACATTAACTTACTCCCACACTTACCCTCCTATACACAAACCTACACACCCACCCACCCACGATGACATGTCCACACACTGACTGCTCACACACCCACATATATAGGCACACACATTAACTTCTCACACCCTTACTTTTCCACACCCACCCACCCACACACTTCCGCACACCCACGTAACCACATCCCCAAACCACCTACACACCAACACCAACACCCACATCCACACACTCAACCACCCACACTTATGCACTCACACTCACACCCCCACACTCACCCCCCCACATCCGCACTCACACCCACACACTCACACCCACCCACTCACACACCCACACTCACACCCCCCCCACATCCACACACACACTCACCCACCCACACTTAAGCACTCACACTCACGTACCCACACTCACACACGCACAGCAACACCCACATCCACACACACATACTCACCCACCCACACTTAAGCACTCACACACCCACTCACTCACACACCCACACTCACACACCCACACACACACTCACTCCTAACACACCCACACTCACACTCACACACCCACACCAGTGCAAGTCGGTACTCGTCCTGATGTGACCTTAGATGTTGCCAGGACGTAAAACACCAACAACCAACCAACCCTAATTGCGCATGTCAGAGTGTGGCGTTTGGCGCCGCTGCCCAGGTGAGGCTGACCCTCCGGTTGACCCCGCCTTAGGGGTCACCAGAGTGTGGCAGTCACCTGGCGGCGATTGATGGAACTACTACAGCCTCATCACACGCTGATCACCGCGCTTATTAGGCTGAATGGAATCCACACTTGCTTCTCAGGCACCATGATTGTTGGAGGTTTACGTGCAGGTGTGTGCGGGCGGGGATGTGCGTGTGTGTGTGTGTGTGTGGTGCGGGTATGGGTGTGCGGATGTGTGTGGTGCGGGTATGTGTGTGCCGGTAGATGTGTGCAGGTGTGTGTGTGGGTATGTGTGCGGGTGTGTGTGCAGGTGTGTGAATGTGGTGTGTGAGTTCAGGTGTGTGTGCGCGGTTGTGTGTGGGTGTGCGCGGGCGGTTTAGCCTTACAATGGTATTTAGGGACGCAAATAAAGCGATCTGCGGAGGTGGTCGGTTAGAGAGGTTTTACTAGAGTTTTTTTTTCTTTTTCTTGGGGTTTCTTTGAGTTTGTGAGTGTGTGTGTGTATGTATGAGGGTGTGCATGTGTGTGCATGTGTGAGTGTGTATGAGGGGGTGTGAAGCTGTGTTGTGGGTGTGAATGTGGATAAGGGTGTGTATGTGTGTGCGCGTGTGATGGTGTGTAAGTGTGAATGTGCATGAGGGTGTGTATGAGTGTGAGTGTGTGTGAGTGTGTATGAGGGTGTGTATGAATGTGAGTGTGAGTCTGTATGTGTGTGTATGTGAGTGAGTGTGCATGATGGTATCTGAGGGTGTGTATGAGTGTGTGTGAGGGTGTGTATGTGTGTGAGGGTGTGTATGAGTGTGAGTGTGTGTGACTGTGAGTATGTATGAGGGTGTGTATGTGTGTGAGTGTGCATGATGGTATGTGAGGGTGTGTATGAGTGTGTGTGAGGGTGTGTATGTGTGTGAGGGTGTGTCAGTGTGTATGAGGGTGTGTGTGATTGCATGTGTTCTAGGCAGCCCTATGTGTGTCTGGGGGGTGTGTGTTGGTGTTGGTAGTTTATAGCTCCCCCACCTCTCCCTTCCACCCGCTCCTCCCCCTCCCCTCTTCTCTCCCCCCCCCCCCCCCCCCCCCCCACACACACACAACTTGTATCCTGCACCGATGACAGGCCCTTAATATGGCGGGCTGCCAGGCCCGCCATTACCCGGCATGCACTATGGATGGCCCGAAAGGTCCCCCCCCCCCCCCTCCCCCCACTACCTGCGTCCCGTCGAACAGTGCCAGCGAACTGTCGCCAAGTCACGTGACCACCTCATACTCCTAGCGCGCTCCTCACTCCGGGTGCTAACTACTGAAGAGCGTTAACTCCGTTTGATCTCCACAGTTTTGTTTGATCTCCGCAACCGACGGATTTATCCCGTCCCATGCCTGACTCCCTTCACTAGGTGTCCCATTTAGGGTTCGCTCCGATCAATGCCATTTATGGTTACCGACAGGAATTCCAGGGTCCTCAGAACAAACACCCTAAGCCTAATCTAACCGCTAATTCTTACTGGTCCTGATTTGATTTGGTTGTTGGAGTCTTACGTCCTTGTAGCATCTAAGGTCATATCAGGATGTGTACCGACTTGTGACAGTGCACACTCATGACGACTTTAAGGTACTGCCCCACTGGGAGACCAGGCCATGGCACCATGACCCAATATCCCACTCAGTCACATCATCCTGACACCAAACTAACCAGTCCTTGCACTATCCTATTAATTCCAAGCACCAGGCCAGGAAGCGACAAGTATAAATTTGATAAGTCATTGGTTTGACTCGACCATGAACCGAACTCTTGATCTCCCACACGCGAGGTCCACGCTCTACTGATTCTGCCACTGCGCCCGGTGGTCCTCACTTAGAATGTTAGCTAGATTTCCCAGCGATGACATGTCCCGGTGTTTTGTTGCTTTTGTGTTGTTGTCTTCCTGTTTAGTAAAACGAGGTGAGTGGGACGTAGCTCAGGCGGTAGAGTGTCCACCTGTGAAGGTGTGGGTCATCCGATCGAACCTGCTCAGTGGACACATTTGCAGTTTGGGCTATTTTCCGCTCCAACAAGTGGTCCAAAACTGGTTTATCGAAGGCTGTGGTACGTGCTGTCCTGCCTGTGGGAAAGTGCATATAAAAGACCCCTTGCTGCTTATCGGAAAGAGTAGCCTATGTGGCGGCAGCGGGTTCCCTCCAAAGAAATATGTCAGAATGAACATATGTTTGACGTCCAATAACCAATAATAAAAATCAATGTGCTCTAGAGGTGTCGCTAAATAAAACAAACTTCTGTTTTTGTTTAGTAAAAGAATGCCTTCTACAAGTCTGTCTGCTGTTAAAGATTCGGTCACGTGATCGTAATATATGCTTCAGCTTGAAAGAAAAGATGTTCAAATCATAGCAAAATAATAATTTCAAAAAGAAATCCAGCTAAACACTATTAGGATTATCCATGTGATATGCCTTCCCATGCTCCTAGAGAAATAATATATTGTCTCTCAACACACCGGACGCGGTGGTTGAATCGGTAGCGCGCAGGCCTCCTGTGCGGAAGGTCGGCAGTTCGGTTCCCGGTCGAGTCAAACCACTGACTTATGAAATTGATACTTGTCGCTTCCTAGCGTGACACTTGGTACTAATATGATAGCACAATGACTGGTTGGCTCAGTGTTAGGATAATGTGACAACCTGCACATATCACTGCCAACCTGTGCACACTGTTATAACAACCTGCATACATCACTATGACAACCTGCACATATCACTATAACTACCTGCACACATCACTATAACAACCTGCAAACATCACTATGACAGCCTGCACACATCACTATGACAACCTGCATACATCACTTATGACAACCTGCACACATCACCATAACAACCTGCATACATTACTATGACAACCTGCACACATCATTATGACAACCTGCGCACACTGTTATAACAACCTACAGACATCACTATGACAAATGGCACACATCACTGAGGGTCGGCGGTTCGATTCCCCGTGCCCCCAGCTCTGCCAATTTGGATTTCCACCGCTGTGTATAACTTACAGTGTCATCAAAGGCCGGTTGCTCTCATACCATGTCTATGTGGTGTGGGAGGTTAAAAATCCCTTGGGTCGGTAAAAGTGTAGGCTCGGGCTTTCTATCGACCAGCAGTGGAATGAGGAAGACCAGTCGTCTATGACTGAAATTTCCCCTGCTTAAACAACTAATGGACCAAAAAAAACAACAACAAAAAACACCTGCACACATCACTGTCAACCTGTGCACATCACTATCACAACCTGCACACATCACTGTCAACCTGCGCACATCACTATCACAACCTGCACACATCACTATCACAAGCTGCACACATCACTATAACGACCTGCATACATCACTATGACAAATTGCATACATCACTATGACAACCTGCACACATTACTATGACAACCTGCACACATTAATATGACAACCGACACACATCAATATGACAACCTACATGATCACTATGACAACCTGCACACATCACTATGACACCCTGCCCAACCTGCACACATCATTGTCAACCTGCGCACATCACCATGACAACCTGCACACATCACTATACCAACCTGCACACATCACTATGACAACCTGCACACATCACTATGACAATCTGCACACATCACTATGACAACATGCATACATCAATATGACAACCTACACACATCAATATGGTAACCTACATGATCACTATGACAACCTGCACACATCACTATAACAACCTGCACCTATCAGTATGACAATTTGCACACATCAGGATGAGAACCTGAACACATCACTATGACAACCTGCACACATCACGCTGACAACCTGCACACATCACTCTGACAACATGCACACATCACTCTGGCAACCTGCACACATCACTGTGACAACCTGCACACATCACTGTGACAACCTGCACACATCACTGTGACAACCTGCACACATCATAATGACAACCTGCACACATCACTATGACAACCTGCACACCTCACTGTGACAACCTGCACACATCAGAATGACAACATGCACACATCACTATGACAACCTGCACACATCACTGTGACAACCTGCACACATCACTGTGAAACCTGCACACATCAGAATGACAACCTGCACACATCACTATGACAACCTGCACACATCACTATGACAACCTGCACACATCACTATAACACCCTGCACACATCACTATGACAACCTGCACACATCACTATGACAACCTGCACACATCACTATAACACCCTGCACACATCACTATGACAACCTGCACACATCAGCATGACAACCTGCACATATCACTATGACAACCTGCAGTCCTGTCTGCTTTAGGAATTAGTTACCGTTTCTCTGCCTTCACGTCCAGAACAGAAACTCGCGTGGTGTATGCCCGACATTTCACGACATCGGACTGGGGGCGGGGTAGGATGAGGCGGGGGGGGGGGGCGCGAGGGGGCGGAGGGGGGGGGGGCTTCAGTTCCGGGTCAGATGGTCTGCAGCCTGGTTTGAGGGAGAGGCTTTTGTTATTGTTGTTGGTTTGAATTTCACACACACACACATATATATATATCCATATATATATATATACATATATATATATATATGTATATAAAGTTATATATTCATTTATATATGTTTTAAAATATAAGTTTTAAAGATACATGTTACTGCGTTTGTCAAGCAACCTTAATGTTTCGATTTTTTGTTGGTTAGTTCAAATTGTTATTCAATGGTCTAGTTTTTGGGGGTTTTATTTTCATACACCAGACGGCTTAGATAAAAGATTCACCCCGCACTTACAGTACAGGGCTGAACGACAGCGTAGTCTAAATATGGGCGAAAATAGCTTTAGTATGGAACAGGAAGTAGAATCCCTTATTCCAGTATCAAATGGGTACTTTTATTGGCACAGAGTTCGTGAAATGAGAGAGAATGGCAAAAGACAAGATGCTGGTGATAAAACACAGTCGCTTTCAATTTTAAAGTGCATTAAAGTGTATGTTTTATTATATTTTTCAAATCAGAAGTAGCGGTAAATATGAACATGTATGTAAAGGTATATATTTTGCTTCTTAAATTAAGAATTTATCGGCTCAGTTCATTTCCCCAGCATATCGAAATTCTTTGCCAGCTTTTATATAACGTTGTTTTTCACCCCAACTACAAGTACGGGGTGAATCTTTTATTTACAGATGGCTGGCCTTCCAGTCATAATAAATTCACAGAGCTTGGTTTGTTCTCTAATGAGGGACTGGGCGGGGGATGGCAGAATCGGGTAGAGCGCTGGCTGCTTTCCCGTCTAGGTCATCGGTTCAAACTCCTGCCGGCCGAGTTAAATGAATGACTTACAAAATTTATACTTGTCACTACCTAGTCTGCCGCTCAGCATTATTGGGATAGGACACAGAGCAATGGAATGAGGAAGAGCAATTGTCCGTGAGTGAAAATTCCCGCACTTAATCAATTAATGTACCAAACAAAATGAAAATGAAGGTGAATAGTTGGCGAGAGCGCTGAATGGTAATTACATTGAACGGCGGGATAATTTAACCCAATAGAAAAGGTCTGCTGGGTCTTGGGTCTCGTATTGCCCCCAGTCCGGAGTCTATTGAGGATTTGCGTCAAACGATTAGCACCACGTGACCAGTGCCTCGTAGGCCATCATGGTTGGATAGAAAGTACAGCTATAATACCCATGTCACACTACAACGTTTCTCTCCAAAGCGCGTCGACATTTGTCATATTTTGGCGAAAAATGGGGAAACGTCGGGGGAACGTTATGCGAACGTCGGTACACATCGGTACACTATCCTGGACGTCGACAGTCGCCGGAGAACGGCGGCGTGCGTAGTTGGTCGCTCAATGTTTTTAACATGTAAAAAAAACTGAACGACCGACAGCGCGCGCCAATTTCTGGGTAAGGACGTTAACCGGACGTTAAGCGGACGTCAAAACGTGTCCAAAGCGTGTTAGAGAAACGTTGGGAGGATGTCCAGTAAAGTTGATTGACATTGACCTGTGGAGTTATGACATGATGACCACCCCACCTGTATTTATATCAACCGTACGGGTGTGCCGATGTGTTCGCATAACGTTATGGACGCGTCGAGCGCGTTGCAAACACGTTACCAGAACGCTGACAGCGCGCTGCCAACACGCTACAGGAACGGCAATTAACGTGGCCCTAAAGCCTTTGAAACGGTATCATCCGTCGGCTAGCACGTCCGCTTGTCGGTACCCACACGCTGGCCGAACTTTGCGTAACATTGTTGACACGCCGCGCGCGCCCCACCGTCGTGGCGACAACCGCACCATTACAAATTGTTTTTGTTTTCCTGAAACTTCACCACCCGTTGGCCGTGCGCTACCAACACACTACTCACACGCTGCGCCACCGTCCAATTTCCCTATATTTCCCCTAAAAGTTTAATGTTTCTCGACGCTTTAATTTGATTTTCAACGCTCACGTGTCACCCAAGAGAAGTGTCGTAGCGTGACAGCCCCATAACACTGCCAATGTGGCGGCGTGTGTTAACATCGCTCCGATTTTGGGTTTAATTTGAGCGAATTTCACTTTTTGAGTAGGCCCTAACACTATTTTAACCCCCTAGTGAATATTCATGGTTCTAAATAACATAATGAGATCGTAGCAGTGAATAGATTTGTGCTTTTTGTTTTGTTTACCTTCGACAATATCGCCGCTGATGCGACGGCGGCATTAATATCGCTTGGATTTGGGGTTTAATTTGACCAAATTTCACTTTTTGAGTAAGCTATTCTCATAAATAACATTATTTCAACCCCCCGATTGGATATTCATGGTTCTAAATAACAGAATTAGATCATAGCAGTGAATAGATTTGTGCTTTTGTTTTATTTACATAGTAGAAGGAACTGCTTCTATCCAACCACGATGCAGGAGTAGTGTGATGCCTACGTCAGACAGAAATCCTCAATAGTCAGTAGCACCATCTATAGACCCCTTTCAATCTTTATAAACAGTGTGTATGCGCATGCAGCTTGACTGCAGAACGAATGCACACTGCCATTGAGTTTGCTGGTATGTGCAGTGTAAAACGTCAATTTTATTCAAAATTACTAGAAATGCAGAACCCTAACCATATAAATTTTAATATTATCTGGTTGATAAATATGTTTTCTCTATATCTTCCAAGCGGTTTGTTTCTATGTGGTGTAGTTTTAGAGATATTTAACTTTTTCTGTAAGAAGATTGCTCATGGCCATTGACAATGCATTGAGTTTGCCGATACGTGCAGTGCAAAACGTCAATTTTATTCAAAATTAATAGAAATGCAGAACCCTAACCATATAAATTTAATATAATCTGTTGCTTAAATATGTTTTCTATATGTGTTCCAAGTTGTTTGTTCCTAGGTCGTGTGGTTTTAGAGATATTTCACTTGTTCTCTTTGAAGATTAGTCATAGCCATTGAGTTTGCAATGTGACAGTGTGTCATCCTGCAGCAAAGCTGCACACGCACTGACCTAAATACCTATGCTGACGTCATTTGAAGTAGGTCTATAGTCAACTGGTACAGCTAGTTCATACCTACGCTACTATCTAGGGACGTCATAGTGATGTGTGCAGGTTGTTATAGCAATGTGTGCAGGTTATTATAGCAGTGTATGCAGGTTGCCATAGTGATGTGTGCAGGTTGTCATAGTGATGTATGCAGGTTGTCATAGTGATCTACGCATGCTGTCATAGTGATGTGTGCAGGTTGTCAGAGTGATGTGTGCATGCTGTCATAGTGATGTGTGCAGGTTGTCATAGTGATGTATGCATGCTGTCATAGTGATGTGTGCAGGTTGTCATAGTGATGTATGCAGGTTGTCATGGTGATGTGTGCATGCTGCCATAGTGATGTGTGCAGGTTGTCATAGTGATGTGTGCAGGTTGTCATAGTGATGTGTGAAGGTTGTCATAGTGATGTGTGAAGGTTGTCATAGTGATGTGTGCCGATTGTCACAGTGATGTGTGTAGGTTGTTATGGTGATGTGTGCAGGTTGTCATAGTGATGTGTGCAGATTGTCAGAGTGATGTGTGAATGTTGTCCTAGTGATGTGTGCAGATTGTCACAGTGATGTGTGTAGGTTGTCATGGTGATGTATGCAGGTTGTCATAGTGATGTGTGCAGATTGTCATAGTGATGTGTGAAGGTTGTCATAGTGATGTGTGCAGATTGTCACAGTGATGTGTGCATGCTGTCATAGTGATGTGTGAAGGTTGTCATAGTGATATGTGCAGATTGTCAGAGTGATGAGGGAAGGTTGTCATAGTGATGTGTGCAGATTGTCACAGTGATGTGTGTATGTTGTCATGGTGATGTGTGAAGGTTGTCATAGTGATGTGTGCATGCTGTCATAGTGATGTGTGCAGTTTGTCATAGTGATGTGTGAAGGTTGTCATAGTGATGTGTGAAGGTTGTCATAGTGATGTGTGCAGATTGACATAGTGATGTGTGAAGGTTGTCATAGTGATGTGTGCAGATTGTCATAGTGATGGGTGCAGATTGTCCTAGTGATGTGTGTAGGTTGTCATAGTGATGTGTGTAGGTTGTCATATTGATGTGTGTAGGTTGTCATAGTAATGTGTGCAGATTGTCAGAGTGATGTGTGTATGTTGTCATAGTCCTGTGTGAAGGTTGTGATAGTGATGTGTGCAGATTGTCATAGTGATGTTTGAAGGTTGTGATAGTGATGTGTGCAGGTTCTCATAGCAGTGTATGCAGATTGTGATAGTGATGTGTGCAGGTTGTGATAGTGATGTATGCAGGTTGTCATAGTGATCTATGCATGCTGTCAAAGTAATGTATGCAGGTTGTCATAGTGATGTGTGTAGGTTACCATAGTGATGTGTGCAAGTTGTCACAGTGATGTGTGCAGGCTGTCATAGTGGTGTGTGCAGATTGTCATAGTGATGTGTGTAGGTTACCATAGTGGTGTGTGCATGCTGTCATAATGATGTGTGCAGATTTTCACAGTGGTGTGTGCAGGTCGTCATAGTGATATGTGTAGGTTGTCATAGTGATGTGTGCAGGTTGTCACAGTTGTGTGTGCAGGTTGTCATAGTGATGTGTGCAGGTTGTCACAGTGAGGTGTGCAGGTTGTCACAGTGATGTGTGCAGGGTGTCACAGTGACGTGTGTAGCTTTCCATACCCCTACACACAGCCACGGTGTCCTACTCCTAGTCATGAAACACTTGGTATATGCCCGACTTTAAATTCGCAGAAGTTGATTGTGTGTATCCGGCTTTAATGCCTGACTACGGCCCCGTACTGTCATTGACTCTGACAACAAATGTATAGTCTCAATAAATACGGATATAAAGCAGCCACAGCGCCACCTATCACTTCACCAACACATTAGTACTGCCCCCCCCCCCCCCCCCCCCACTCCCACCTCCTCCACTCCGCTAATTCCTACAAACCAGACGGGGTGGCCGAATGAGTTGAGCATCCGTCTCCTGTTTTGGGAGATCGGGGTATCCGAACCCATTGAGTCAACCCGCTGACTTTAAAATTGATACTTGTCGCTTCCTAGCCTGGCACTCGGCATTATTGGGATAGGGCAAGGACTGGTTGGCTCAGTGTCAGGATAATGTGACTGAGTGAGATATCAGGTCATCATGCTGGCGGCCTAGTCTCCAAGTGGGGCAGCACTATAAAGTTGCCATGAGTGTGCACTGTCACAAGTGGGTAGCCATCCTGATATGACCTTAGATGTTGCTAGGATGTAAAACAACAACAAACACACTAATTCTTACAGAGGATGCCATGGCAGAGCTTTGTGAGTTTGTGTGTTTCCATAGTAACAGACTATTAGTGCCTGGCAAATCTCTGCTCACCTGTCCATTATGTCCCTAACTATTTTGAAGTTGCATAGTTCGATGCTTTTGAATTTCTGTCATTTTTCTGAGATAAATATATGAAATTAATTCTCATAGTCTACCTTACTTGAGTTTGAAGTAACTTTTATCTTAATTTAAATGGCTAACTTTGGAGAAGTTTGAAGTGCAAAGATGTCTAATTAGTTTGGGCAAGCACGCCAAAGTTCTGACATCATTTGTTTTGAATTTCTGTATTTTTTCTGAGATAAATATATTAGATCGATAACTAGTATTTACTTTACATTAGTTCAAAGTTACTTTTATTATAAATGGTAAACATTTAAGATATTTTGAGTGCAAACATGATAAATTAGTTTTGGCAAGCATGCCAAAACTCTGATGCGTTAGACTTCTGCAGTAACAGGTTCTGTTAAATTGACTCAGTATTGCCTTCTACGCAGAAACAAATGCTTAATAAGTGCATCAGTATGTAAGTTAGATCTATGTAAAATCAAACCTAGATAATTGATTTGGTTTTGAAAATTTTGATATTTCATCGGACTATGCAGCTTTAATAAGTGCAGCGCTATCTAAGTTAAATACGCATAATCAAATCTAGATGAATGTTTTGATTTAGAAAATTTGATATTTTCATCGGAATATGCAACTGTCATGGGGGTGATGGAAATGGAAAATATTGCGCTTAGAGCGGGAATCGAACTCACATCTCTCGCATTCCGGGCCAGTGTGTTAACCCTTACACCACCTAGGCTCCCTGATGTCACCACACTACCCATGCCTACCTCTCTCTGTGGCTCCTTTCCTGACAGGTCAGTGCAGACTACTACAGAACTTTAATCCCTGATTCATACAAATAATATAATATTGTGGTTATTTTCCCGAGGTTGACATTCACTCTACATTAAAGTTGCTTAGTCCGATACTTTTGAGTTTCTGACATTTTCTGAGATAAATACATTATGCTGATCGTTATGATCTACGTTACGTTAGTTTGAAGTAACTTTTAATTGAAATGGCTAACTTTGGAGGTTTTTGACGTTAGAACATACCGAATTAATTTTGGCAAGCACGCCAAAACTCTGACACCATAGACTTCAGTAGTAATATATTCTATTAAATTGACTTATTACGTACGACCTTCTATGCAGCAACAAATGCTTAATAAGTGCACCAGTATCTTAAGTTGAATATGTAGAATCAAATCTAGATAAGTGTTTTGGTTTTGAAAATTTGATGTTTTCATCGGACTGTGCCCCTTTAATGCAGTCTTGTTGTGGGGATGCGTTAAGGTGGTGCCCCCAGTGAGCTACATGATATCCCAGACTTTATACATTCGTTTTTTTTTAACTGCGACAAATTAATGCCGCATAATCTGATGTAAGCCACAAATCTTCTAAACCAAAGCGCTTACCTAGATTTGATCCTATATATCCAACTTAGATACCGGTGCACTCGTTAAACATTTTAATACCATTTGGTGCTCTGACGCTACACTGCCAGCCTCAAAAACAAGTAAACAAAACAAATGTTCAGCATTTTGGTGTGCACACCAAATTTAATGTGGCATGTTTGTGCGTTAAATAGCTGCAACGTTAACCATGTATAAAAACAGGTTATTTGTGGATTATAACGATCAACTTAATAAACTGGCAGAAATCCAAAAGCATCTGATTATTCAGCTTTAATGATTACGATGCTCAGTCACGGTCTAGTGCACAGGGACGCAGCAAACTCAGAAAAAAGATTTCAAGTGTTTTTATTCCCTTGAATAATATGTTCTCAGTGCTAATGCACTGGTCTTCCAGCCCTAATGGGAATTGCTACCACACAGTACACACAACTACAACAATATAGATACACTTACAAGATATTGTCTTGTAATTGTCTATCAGAGCATCGATATGATTATGAATGACAGGTAAAGAAGAAGATAAGAGAAAAAAAGAAACATATACGGGGAGGTAACTATGTTAGACGAGTATGGTAAGCATTAGTAGGAGGTGGGGGGGGGGGGCATAACGGATTATCTTTCTAACGGTGACATACTCGTTGAAAGGGTGATGGTGGAATGTAGGGTGGGCCTTTGTGATTGAAATGGTCTTCATGGTAATCTCAAGTGAGACAATGATCTGGAATAAATCACACCTTCCTGACCTGTCGCGAGTTGACTGATGTGCCGCGAATGTGTCCGTATTCACAAATCTGTTTTCAGGCCTCGATCCATATTACACAGCGAGCAGCTCACGTGACCGGGCACCGTGGCCGAGTCGATAGAGCGAGAACCTCGTGTGCGGGAGGTCGGTTCCCTGTCGAGTCAAACCAATGACTTATAGAACTGATACTTGTCGCTATCTAGCCTGGCGTTCTGCATTGTTAGGATAGGGCAAGGACTGCTTGGCTCAGTGTCAGGATGTTGTGACTGAGTGGAATATCAGGTCATGATGCTGGTGGCCTGGTCTGTCAGTGGGACAGCACTATAAAGTCGCCATGAGTGCGCACTGTCACAAGACTGGACCCATCCTGATATGACCTTAGATGAGCTAACCAGTCCTTGCACTATCCTAATAATGCCGAGCACCTGGCTACTAAGCGACAAGTATAAATTTTGAAGACATCGGTTTAACTCGACCAGGGTTCAGCTCATTTACCATGAGTCGAATCCCATGATCTACCAAAACAGGAGACGGACACTCAACACATTCGGCCATCCCGTCTGGTCCATAGAGATGGAAACGAGGACGAGGCTGTATGGTGACATCACACAGGTCCGGGTCACACACACACAGACACACACATACACATAACCACACGCACACCCAACAACACACTGAGTAAGCATGTAGTTCTGGTGTCATCACACTCACACCATTATCACCCCCCCCCCCCCTCACACACACCTCCACCATCCTGATATGACCTTAGATGGGCTAACCAGTCCTTGCTCTATCCTAATAATGCTGAGCACCTGGCTAGGAAACGACAACTATAAATCTTTAAGACATTGGTTTGACTCGACCACGGTTTGCCACATTTACCATGGATTGAATCCCACGATCTACCAAAACAGGAGACGGACGCTCAACTCATTCAGCCATCCCATCTGGTCCATACACATGAAAACGAGGACGAGGCTGTATGGTGACGTCACACAGGTCCGGGTGACACAGACGGACACACACACACACATATCCACACACACACACCCAACAATGCGCTGAGTAAGCATGTAGTCCTGGTGTCATCCCACTCACACCACCATCACCCCCCCCCCCCCCACACACACATCCTATTCCGATCTGCTGGTTCCCGAACCTCTCTCTGCACCAACCAAACAGGTGCCTGCCTACAATTATTACTTCCGGTTCCGTTCTCAGCACATTGCCTTCTGGTTCTACTTACATTGTGGAGTCAAATGGCAGCCATGACACATATAGACAATGTGGTATGGGAGACCAAGCCACCGACACCATAACCCGATATCCCACTCAGTCACATTAGTCTAATACCGAGCCAACCAGTCCTTGTTCTATTCTAATATGAATACGCAATACTAAGGACCAACCCTAAATAAAAGATTAACTGCTAACGCTGATGATGTATCAGTACGGGGTGAATCTTTTATCTATACCGACCCCTGCTTGAAAATGGCTTTGAGAGCAAAACAAATGCCCACGGCCATTAAATTTGCCGATACACGCAGTGCAAAACATAAATTGTATTCTAAATTAATAGAAATACAGAACAATTTGGCATAAACATGGAAGTTCGGAATTACAAACTAGTCTATTGAGATATACGCATAAACACTTGGAGAATTATTTATATATTATTATGCGATTCAACATGAACATATTATTAACCAATCGCTGTCATCCACCCTTTTTGTTGCGAACCAACGTTCGACGAGCTGTTTCCGTTTCCGGTTGCTGGATTCTGGTGAATTAATTTTCCACCTCTATGAGTGTGGCTATTGTTTATGTACATATATATATATATATATATGTATATATATGTCTTAGTTATTAGCCTCCCCCTTAGTCTATGAGTGTGGCTATTGTTTATGTACATATATATATATATTTATATATATATATGTATATATATATATATATGTCTTAGTTATTAGCCTCCCCCTTGGGGGGGCGGGCATATTAATGCCAATTGCTAAGCTAGGTAGCAACACTTATCAACTTTAAAAGTCATTGGTTTGACTTGCCTGGGATTCGAACTCCCGACCTTCCACATGGGAAGCCTACGCTTTTACAGATTCGGGCACCCCGGCTGGTAGCGAGTGGGAATATTACTGAGTCTTCAGAGTTGGATCCAGAACTAATATTACTCAGTTAGCGGTTAACAGTGCTGCATGCTGTGTGGAAAAGGTCTTATAGAGGATTTCCACCACCAACCCGCCCTCTGACGGCAGTCGAAGGAACTAATGTAGGTAGCAATGCACAGTGCGCCAAGCTAGGAAGCGGCAAAGTATCAATTTTGAAAGTCATCTTTAACTACCGCTGTACCAGCGCCGTTGTCATGACGTCATATCCGGGTGGACGTCATGTCGGGATGCGACTCGATGATCTGGGACGCGGACCATATCCGGTCTGGTTGTAACAAATGGAAATTTCCACCAGCATCCGTCTACACCAGTGGGACAACCACATTCTGTTATTTACACAAGGAGACGCCGACAGGCATCGCACACCGGGGTCACGGCAAGGTCACGCCTCGGTCACCGCAAGGTCACACTGGGATCACACCATGGTCATACTGGTTAGTGTCACACCGACTAGTGTCACACTAAAGTAACATTGGTGTCACATTACAGTCACACTCGTGTCATATCACAGTCACACAGGTGTCACACCACAGTCACACTAGTGTCACACGATATTCATACTGGTTTCACATAACAGTGACACTGGTGCCACATCACATTCACACTAGTGTCATACCACAGTCACACTAGTGTCACACCACAGTCACACTGGTGTCACTCCACAGTCACACTGGTGTCACACCACAGTCACACTAGTGTCACAGCACAGTCATACATACTGGTGTCATACCACAGTGACACTGGTGTCACACCACGGTCACACTGGTGTCATGCCAGTCACACTGGTGTCACACCACAGTCACACTAGTGTCACAGCACAGTCATACATACTGGTGTCATACCACAATCACACTGGTGTCACACCACGGTCACACTGGTGTCACTCCACAGTCACACTAGTGTCACACCACAGTTACACTAGTGTCACAGCACAGTCATACATACTGGTGTCATACCACAGTCACACTGGTGTCACACCACAGTCACACTAGTGTCACACCATAGTTCCACGTACTGGTGTCACACCACAGTCACACATACTGGTGTCACACTAGTCACACTAGTGTCACACCACAGTCACACATACTGGTATCATACCACAGTCACACTGGTGTCACACCACAGTCACACTAGTGTCACACCAACTAAAGTCACACCAACTAGTGTCACATACTAGTGTCACCGCAACCAGTGATACACCAAGGACACACGGCTGACGGAACACCAACAACAAACCTATCATCATACATCACATCTGACTTGCAGAAGTTGGTGTCCACCCAATACTTGGCAGAACCCTGGACAGTGTGGAGTGTGGGTGATGTGGGGGTGGTGGGATTGGTTGGTTGTTGGAGTTTTACGTCCAGGCAACATCTAAGGACCAGTACCGACTTATGACAGTGGTCACTTATGGTGACTTTATAGTGCTGCACCACTGAGAAATCAGTCCGCCAGCACCATGACCCGATATCCCACTCATCCTGGTGGTCATCCTGACACTGAGCTAACCATTCCTTGCCCTGTCCTATTAATGCCGAACGGCTGGCTATGAAGCAACAAGTATCAATTTTGTAAGTCATTGGTTTGGTGGCTGGTGTGGGTACCAGTTGGCAGAGCGGTGTAAATTGTAATGGGGCCAGGCTCCCATTATTGGTAAGAAGCTGGGAGCATGGCGGTAATCAGGGTAGAGCAGGTCCAACATTTGGTTTGACAACCCACTGTCTAGGCGTCCTCTCATCATACTGCCTGACCAGAAGGGGTGGCTGAATGAGTTGACTATTTGCAGAGTTGCTGCTCTGCGAATTATAACGACCAATACTGTAAATGTAATTCGCAGAGCTGCAACACGATCAAAGCTGGTCATCAAGATACTTAGTGACAGCCATAACCATGATGTTTCTGAGGACATAATTGAAGTATTTAAAATTATGAAAGGTTTTGATTAAATAGATATGAACCAATTTTTCACCTTGAATAAAAGAGAAGGCAGTCGGGGCCATACTCTCAAACTAGTAAAACCGAGAGCCATTTCAAAGTTACGGCAACACAGTTTCTCAAACAGGATCATAAATATATGGAACAGTCTCCCACAAAATGTTATTGATGCAGAGTCAATAAATTCATTCAAGAACAGATTAGAAAAGGCATGGGATGATGATCCAGGGAAATTTGACCCCTTATTCACCACATGCTACTAATTATTCCTTGTGTTGCTTATTTACTTGCACTCAAGCAAAAATGAGAGACAAATAAGTGTTCACACTTCCTGTCTACCATTCGCTATTTCGCTATTAGACTAAAAAAAAGTTTAACATTTTGTAGGTGACGGATATAAAATATCACATGAACAAAACTATCACATAATTTATATAAATTTATGTAATTTCTAGTAATTATATTATTGACAGAGCTATTTGAAAATAATTTGGAATGGTAAATAAGCTTTATGTGATAAACTGGCATCATTTGGATCATTACTCCTGTTACGCTGTTGTTTCTCACATTACAAAGTTCAACACTTCTACAAATGTGACACATTTCATGTTCATCGCCTCATAGACTTTACAATTCACATTTAATTAACTCGTGCATTAGTTTTTCTCAAACATAGCAGTCATACTGTAGGTTATTCATGCATTAATTTTCCACGGAGGATTTTGTTATAAGTAGTACAATAAATCCTATGCAGCTCTACGAATAATAATCATTCTTCCGCTAATTTGCAGAGCAAAGCAGCTCTGCGAATAGCCTCGAATATAATTAAAATCGCTGTAGGAGTCATACTTACATGATCAGTCTGTAGGTATTGTTGACCTGATGTCACTGCAACTGCAGTCTGAGAAGTGGGACGTAGGTCAGGTGGTAGTGTCCACCTGTGAAGGTGTCGGTCATCCTATCGATCCTGCTCAGTGGACCCATTTACAGTTTGGGCTATTTTCCATTCCAACCAGTGATCCTCAACTGGTTCATCACATGCTGTGATATGTGTTGTCCTGTCTGTGGGAGAGTGCTGCTTATCGGAAAGAGTAGCCTATGGGGTGGCAGCGGGTTTCCTCCAAAGAAATGTCAGAATCCCCATATCTTTGATGTCCAATAGCTGATGATAAAAATGCTTTAGAAGCGTCGTTAAATAAAACACGCTTTACTTTTGCAACCAGTAAGCATGGTTTAGACTCTCCAGGTAGCATCTGATTCCGCAGATTTTATCGTACTGTAATATCCCCCATCTAATGTTCTATAATTTATCTTGGTATCTAGCTTGCATGTAAATAATAAAATTATATTTAGTACTTTCGTTGATTAAGCCGGAGAAATTTCAATCGCGGAAAAATTGGTCTTCCTCATTCAACTGCTCCTTGCTCTATCAAAGTGATGCCAAGCGCCACGCTCGGTGTTACAAGTGTAAATCTTTATGTCATTGATTTGATTCGGCCAGCTATGTATGTGGCATTTCACTTTCGGAAGTGCGTGCGCCTCACTAGAATTTCAATAATAAAACATTGAATCAAAACTTAATAGCAATTTACTAATTTCTTTAGTAAATATAAAAGTAAATTTTATTTTATTTAAAGCTGCAGTCTAATGAAAATATCAAATTTTTAAAAACCAAAACAATTATCCAGATTTGATTCTACACATCAAACTTAGATACTAGTTCACTTATTAAATATTTGTCACCATATAGAAGGGAAAGGGGAATTTGAAAGTCTTTATTCATTAATAAGGCGATTTTATTGTGTATTATTTGTATTTATCCTGAATATGCATGTACAAGTCGTTACATGCCCCAACAAATCTGAATTTATATCCATATATATTTTGATATAAATTATGTATACATATATATATATATATTACCTTGTATCTGCTACACATATTAATCACAACAAGTAAACATGGTCTGAGTCAAATCTCTGGCTGATTTCAACAAAAATAACACAACCTGTAATTGTCTAAAAAGCTAAACTTGTAAAAGCAAGAGTAGAATTACAGTTAACACATTTATGCAAACCACAGGTAGCCAGCCTGCTCTACCAACTATACATATATACTATGGTCTAATCAATGGACACGAATAATACTTAAAGTTGCATAGTCCGATGATTTTGAGTTTCAGAAATTTTCTGAGATAAATACATTAGGTTGATCATTATAATGTACCTTACTTTAGCTTGAAGTAACCTTTATTTTAAGTGGCTAACTTTTGAGATATCTGAAGTGCAACCATGCAAAATTAATTTTGGCAAGCTTGGCAAAAGTCTGACACCATAGCATTCTGCAGTAACATGATTTATTCAATTGCCTCACTATTCCCTTCTGTGTGACGACAGATGCTTAATAAGTGCATCAGTATCTAAGCTAGATATGTATAATCAAATTTAGATCATTGTTTTGGTTTTGAAAATTTGATGATTTCATCGGACTATGCAGCAATGTTCCACCCCTAAATAATGATCACATAAAATAAATTTTTCGGTGGTACAGTGAGTGTAACGGTCGCTGAGGCGTGGGCGAGTAGGTGTTGCCACGTGGAGAGCAGTTGTATCAGTAGATGACTTAATGGCTAGAGTTAACCAGCCGATGACTGAGAGCGCTGGGGGAGTAGATGAAATCTTCCGTCTTATTATACTCATATAATGGCTTATACAGTGTTATATCCATATATATGCTGTATAAGCCATTATACGAGTATAATAAGGCTGGAAGCTTCCATCTGTTCCTCAGCCCTAACTCCTCCCTCAGTCATCGACTGGAGGAGCCTTGATCTAGTTAACATCAGATCCTTTGGGGGGCGCCACCTGTCTGTTCATGTGCCAAGTGACTTCCCAATCTACATTCGCTGTACCCCTGAAAACTGTATATATATATATATATATATATATATATATATATATATATATATATGCTCTATATTGAATTATGGGAGTATAAACAAAGAACAGACCACCCACAGTTAATCCTTCACTGAGAATATCCATTTTGGCTCAGTGTAGTTCCTGATTTCGCCAGTGCCGCCCTCAGCGCACGGCCAAACTCAACTGTATACCGTCACTGTCGGTCAGATTTTAAACTTTACTCGGTGGGCTAGATATTATATCTCCTGCCTGAAGATATAAACTTCTCTTCAAGCAGCTCCATCTCCGCTTTGTCTCTGTTCTGCATGACGACTGCTTATGTGATGTATAACGCATTATGCGTGTATAAAGATACGGAACAGAATTATTATATTGTCATACTCCATAAGACCCAACAATGCACCAGTGGCGCCACCTTCGGCCCACCTCACCTCCACTGGATCTTGACGAGTGTCAGTCGCACCGGGTGGAATATTATGCAGAGCAGTTATTTAAATCCGCACTTCTTGCAAGTGCAGGGCTAGCATGCTAACCATTACATCATCATCAACTCCTTAACCGTGAGGGTTGTTGGGGCATCACAGATGACTTTGCAACCAATTTTTGTCCATTTTCCCTCATTCTCAACTGTCCTCTGGGACTTGCCAAACTCCAGGCTTGTCAATTCCCTGATGTTGTCTTCCCACCTCTTCCTTTGTCTGTCTTGCCTTCTACTCGTTTCACTGCGCCTCGTGAGATGGCTTTGGCCAAACCTGATGAACGGGAAATATGGTCATACCACTGCAGTATACTAGATTGTTATTAGCTTGGAAATCTGCTGAAAAAAAGTTGATTAGTTGCATCCCTGGATATAATATCTCCCCAAGCAGTTACTTATCTATGAGTTAGCAACCACAATATATGCAGGTATCATCACCACAAGTATAGTACTTAGCTTTGAGTATAACAAAAGTTTACATGAAGATACTTATTCCATAATGCGATAAACGCCAAAGGGAAAATTAAGTCACCGCCACAAAAAGTTCATCCTTCAACATTGCACATTGATTTCCTGCCAAATTGTGATATCTGTTGCTAATCTATCCAGTCTGTGAAACATCTTCATGTATTGGTTCCCTTAATCAATGACAATGCCCAATCAGTTTGCGCGTAATAAAATTAGCAAGGATGAGTGCTCGGGTTAAACCCAGCTATTCGCACTTGTATGAAAGTTGCATAGTTCGCTGACTTTCAAATGTTTGCCTTATTTTTTTAGATAAATATACCAGGTTGACCATTATAACGTAATAGTCATTATTCCGGAATCATTTTGATGAGAAATGGCTAATTTTGGAGAAATATGAACTAAAAGAATCCAAAATAATTTCAGCAAGCTTGCCAGAACTCTTGCGGTTGTGGTCCAGATTCACATCTCGCGATGGCCACATAATGAGGAATGACCTATTAATGTGTAGTTAGTCTGGTCCCCTATCACCTCTTAGTGGCTCATCGAGCTGGTAAGACTGATGTACACCTCCTCCCCCCCCCCCCCCATACACACACTGTGCCCAGTGATTGTGAGTGTGTGGGGGGAGGGGGTATCTGTATGGGGGGGGGGGGGAGTATCTGATTAGCACACTCCACTGAGAACCTCACTCTGTGCGATGGTGTGTGGGTGGGGGTCGGGGGGTATGTGTGAGGCACGGGTGTTTGGAGGGGTGTGTAGGGAGGCTAGAACTTAGAATATGGTGTCAATGTCAGTGAGTGTGTGTGGGTGTGTGTTTTGAGGGGTGGAGGTTCTGAGGTGGTTGGGGTGGGGTTGACATCAAACTTCCACCATATGTCCTGGAATCTAACTAAAGCCATAAATAGGACTGGGAATGAGGGCAAGACTCTTCAGGTCACGAGATTGACCTCCATTGGTTAGTGGCCTCCCTGCCTCATGGCCTTCTCAAAGTAAGCGTCCAAAGGAATAAGGTAGTCAATTCACTGATTATTCTGTATATGCTGTCCCAAATCACAAGTTAATGCACCAATATTTAAGTTTGATATATAGATAAGTCTTTTGGTTTTGAAAAATATATATTTCAACGGACCATGCAACTTTAAATCGACCTAATTCCTATCGAAACCAAGGCTACCGCAACGCACCAATCTCATTAAAGCTGCATAGTCCGATGAAGCATCAAGTTTTCAAAATCAAAACAATTGTCTACATTTGATTCTACATATCTAACTTAGATACTGATGCACTTATTAAGTACGTGTTGCCACATAGAAGGAACACTGAGTCGATTTAACAGAACCTGTTACTGCAGAAGCCTATGGTATCAGAGTTTTAGCGTGCTTGCCAAAATTATTTTCACATGTTTGAATTTCAAATATCTCAAAAGGTAGCCATTTCACTTAAAAAAGTTACTTCAAACTAAAGTAAGGTAGATTATACTGATCAATTTAATATACTTATCTCAGAAAACTGTCAGAAACTGAAAACCATCGGACTATGCAACTTTAACGCTGTCATCGATTATCACGGTCCGGACCATTCAAATCATCCCAGTCGTCAGAATTTCAAATAGAACACTCTGAGGTGCATCTACAAAAACACGGGCTGTGTGCAAAATGATTTGACTCCAATGCCCCAAGTCTTGGCTGGGGGCATCAAGAACAACGATGTCACAGCTTACACTTGGATCCAATCAGAAATACTCTTTCAAAATGGGCCAATCAGAGCTGTTCTTTCATCACTGTTTCGATTGCAAATGGCTGCTTAAACCTAAAATTAGCTAAAATTGATACTGTGAATAGAATATCCCATTTTTTCTGCCTCGAGTGCATTTGTTTATGCAACCCGAGTTTGTATGATCTGCGCATGTGCAAATAAATGTTTGGGATGATCCGAGGTGATTCATCGATGTCGGTCTAAGTGTCTGCACGATTTTCTAAAACTGGTCCCAGGTCACATGATTAAGTGATTCTGACTTCACACTGGCAACGAAACACACATTTTGAATAGACAGTATTTGGGGCACTGGTAGGGGTTGGGGGAGGTGGCGCCAGCTGTCCCAACAGTGAAAGGGGGGTCACCCATAAAGTAGCATACAACATAAGAGTGACCAATATAGGGAATCTTCCCTTCCATGCCTTTATACTCACATAATTCTTATACATCACATAAAATAATAATCACATCGATATAACAACGCATTTCAGGGCCAAACAAACTGAGGCTAGTATATATATATATATTATAGTTTTAATATTTTATACACAAAATAAAATATAACATCATTGAAAGTGGTCTCTGGCAAAAAAACAACGGAAATCAGGTCGAGACCCTGGCGCCACCTAGTGAGTTCTGGCAGAACCAATTACACATTTCTGCGTAAACGTGGATTTCCATACATAGAATTAGCAGTGTCGTGGAATCTTGGGGAAATGCCAAAAGTCAGGTTTCAACTGTCCTCATTGTCTCTTTCTTGTTGGGGTTTTCTGTTCCAGAAACATCGAAGGTCGTGTAAGAACAGGATTCAGACTAACCAATTTCTGTCATATGTATATTGGCATTTTGTGAACCGTAATCGGTGAATATGCAAAATCGCTGAAATATGCTAAATCGTTTGAGATCTTTCATCACTGATATAAACACATTTACGTGGAATGTAAATAATGAACCAACAAATATTACAGATACACGCAGATTAAAAACCACATAAAGTGTGGTGTTGCCTGTGGTGAAGTGGTTAGAGTGTCTGACTTATTTCTAGGTCGGACTCCTAATCTGAAGATCAGTGGTTCGAATCCCAGTGCCCCCTACCTGTGCCAATTTGGATTTCCACTGCTGTGTATAACTTACAGCTTCATCAAAGGCCAGTTGCTCTCATACCATGTCTATGTGGTGTGGGAGGTTAAAAATCCCATGGGTCGGTAAAAGTATAGGCTCGGGCTTTCTATGGACAAACTGTATAACGGTGAAAAATAAGTCTATTCAGACTTATCCATGATAGGCAGTATAAATCTTCAAGAAAAAAAAGAAGTAAACCAGAGATAGTGTGGACAATTAAATCATCTAGATTCTTCTAAGATTGGGCTAATCTCAAACAGGTTCATTGTAGGTAGTTTATCTCTTAAATCACAACAAAGAATGAACAATCATTTCATGGAATGTTTGTCAGTTTTCGTTCATCAGTGTCCATTATAGCGATCTGTCCGGAATTCACTACCAGTCCAAAAGACACACAGGACAAACACGCATAGAGATCTCCTTTTTTTGCTGTCATTTGAGACAAATCTGACCATTCCAGATTCTCCTGTAAATCTCAATATACAGTCAAACCTCTCTAAATCGACCGACCATAGGACCGACTTTAAATGGTCCATTTAGGGAGGTTGTCGGTTTAGGTAGTTTTGTTATCGTTACAACCATATGAGCGATCATTTGGGACCCAAATAAAGTGATCGATATAGGGGAGTGGTAGATTTGTGGAGGTGGTCGGTTAGAGAGGATTTACTGTAGAGTAAATCCTCACTAAATCGACCGACCATGGGCCCGACTTTAAGTGGTCCATTTAGGGAGGTAGTCCGATTAGAGAGTTTCTTAATCGTTACAATGGTATTGTATGAGTGATCGTTTGGGATCCAAATAAAGCGATCGATATAGGGGAGTGGGCGATCTGTGGAGATGGTTGATTAGAGAGGTTCTCTGTAAACATATAATAAATTTGGTAATTAACACCTTTGTGTCTTTGTGAAATGAAAGTGACAGAATAAACGCCACTAACATTTTGCTACGAATATCGCTTTTGCTGCCAACACTGTGCTAAACCATCAAATCTTTGTTTTCATATTGGGGTTTTACGTCCTAGCAACATCCTGATATGATTTTAGATAGCTTGTTTTGTTTTTTATTTTACGTCCTAGCAACATCAAATGCCATATCAGGATGGGTACTGACTTGTGACAGTGCACACTCATTGTGACTTTATAGGCTATCAGCACCATGACCTGATATCCCACTCAGTCACATTATCCTGACACTGAGCTAACCAGTCCTTGCCCTATCCTATTAATGCCGAGTGCCAGGCTAGGAAGTGACAAGTATAAATTCTTAAGTCATTGGTTTGACTCGACTCGACCAGGAACCAATTTCCAGAACTTCCGCGCGGGCCTCCGTCCACGAGGCCTGTGCTCCACCGATTAGGCCAACACGCCCGGTATATGATTTTAGATGTTGCCAGGATGTAAAACCCCACAACAAACGAACTAATACCTGAATACAAGAGGCGCTGTCAAACACGGAATCCACAATCTATCGGATATGTCAGGTAAGCCGTATATACATATATACCACACTAGCTGCATTGTTTCGAACACTTGATTAATAATCGATTGAGATGACCACGTGGTGCGATAAAAAAAAAAAAAAACTTGAAGAAATAGAATGAACCAAATACAAGTAGTTTAAAAATCCACACCTAAAAAGCCATAATTACTGAAAGAAAATAATTATTCAAATAAATATAGTCCAATTTTGAAAAGTTTCATACTGACAGACGAAAACAATTGATTGGATAACTGTTCCCCTGGATACATATAACCACCCTGCTAAAACCTCTGCCCAAAGCCAACATTCCATTAGTAGATGCACATTGAATCTGCGGTATTTTTGTGCTATATAAATGAATTGTATTAATATTATTAAACGGAGAGCCAGTAGCGTGTCTTCGTTTGTTTGTTGTTTTATGTCCTAGCAACATCTAAGGTCATATCAGGATGGGTACCGACTTGTGACAGTGTGCACTCATGGTGACTTTATATAGTGCTGCCCCACTGTGAGAACAGGCTGCCAGCACCATGACCTGATATCCCACTCAGTCACATTATACTGACACTGAGCCAACCAGTCATTGCCCTATCCTAATAATGCCGAGCGCCTGGCTAGGGAGCGACAAGTATAAATTTTTAAGTCATTGGTTTGACTTGTCCAGGGTTCTAACCCATGAACCCATAGGTTCGGATCCCCCGATCTCCCAAAACAGGAGACGGACGGACACTCAACTCATTCGGCCATCCCGTCTGGTCTCCCCCCCCCCCCCCGGCTAACGCTACGCTCGCCCAGTTCTGCTGGAGCTATATTGCCTTGGGTGACTTGCATTTGTGCAGTTAGGCAAAACCACTGCGATTCACCGCTGAGCGGGCGCGAGCACGACCATCGACCTCACTCCCATTGACAATTTTGACCAAGCTAAATAAACGTCAGGCTAAATTGTTGGCCAGCCAGAGGTATAGTTCGCAACCAAATATTTGTGTTTTGTTATGTGTTACAGAGTTTTTAATAATATAAACCGCAACCAAACCCATTACCGAAAGAAACCCTCACATAGTTAGTTCTCAACCATATAATTGTGTTTTGTTATGTCTTACAGAGTTTCTAATAATATAAGCCGCAATCAAGCCCATTAACGAAAGCCACCCCGCTATAAAGCACTCCCTAACTTGATCATTTTCTACACACCGCATTGGGTTAAAAACAATAATAAACCATAAAACCATAACCCGATATCCCACTCAGGCAAAGGTTTCGCGGAACATATATATATCTTCTATTCGCTAAAATGAATAATTATTCACACTTCATGAAAAATGAAAAAACTGATCATGAGTAACATGTAATACAAAAATATGGTTTTCAAATTGGAGACTTTCGCCTCACTCATTTCTCAGCCTTCGATGTCTGTGGTGAATGCAATCACCGAGTTGCCATCAGGGTCACTTAGTCGGCATGACCCTCCCTCCATCTCATCAGCATTCACCTGCCTCAGGTCCTTGACCTTGACAAACAGCTCAAGGTCACTGGCCGTTGCGACCTTGACCCCGCCTAGGTAAGCAACCATCAGCTCGCTCTTCGTTGAAAGCGGAAAAATGGAGTAGCTGGTGTTGGCGGCTCGTCTGACATTACGCGACACCGGCTCAATCGTGAGAAGTGCCTTGTAGAATTGGACCATGTTATCAAATGATTCGACAGATGCGACAAAGACGACAATTCGCAACCCGGATTGCGGACATCCGGTGTTGACGCCAACCACCGGACCACCAAGTTTATTCTGGAAGAACTCGGACCCCGGATCGAGCACCTTCAGAACTTCCGGCTGCAGGACAACCGGCTTCCAGGGCGACAAAGCGAGTTTTGCCAGCGTCCTCAAAGCGAGGCTCTGGTTCCCTCCGTCAAACATGAGAATGAGGCCAAGATGTGGGATGCCGTCATTGGCACCAAGGGGCGCCACAGCTTCTTGGGTGTTGATGGTGATGCGCATGTGCATGAACTTGGAGGAGAAGGGCATGATGGGACTGACGAGCGACGCAATGAGATCATGACCTTTCGAAGCCCTCACGTTTACGACAACTTTCGGAGCGCTACAGAAGATGGCTGCTGTAAACGGAGATAAACCAGGTTTTTTTTGTTTGTTTTTGGTTGGTAAATATCTTTATTCATCTGAATACCTATCTTTCCTCAGCGCCGAGGCACTGGTCTTCCAGCCATGCTTAACTTCGGTCATTTACACTATTTAATTATGAGAACAATTTTAAGATAATCAAATTTTGTTATTACATTTAGCTAATTAAGTGCTTGCAGTGCGTCTAGTCAGGGACGATGCATTCAGCGTATGCATTTATATGTACCATATATGTCCCAAGAGAAGCGCGCTACCCAATAGAAGCACACCCCCCATTTCAAGATTGAAAGCACACACAAATTTACAATCATATTCAGACTGAATGCCCATAAAATAAGACAATCCCACTTTATTTCAAAGGCAAGACAAAAACAAATCCATGAAATTCTTTAACTTTGAATAGACGTGCATCCATGTGTCTGCACTCACGCAATGCGCATCTATTGAGACATATACTGTAGTTTGTGTTTTAGATAGTTCTGAGGTTGTCACCATTTGAAACTATAGCACGCTGAAAGCACAAAATTCTCAAAAGCAAAATGCTTATCCAGATTTGATTCTACATATCCAACTTAGATAATGGTGCACTAATTAACTATTTATTGCTGCATCTAAGGGTCAGCTCAAGTCAATTAAACAGAACATATTACTGATAAAACCTATCATGTCAGAATTCTATGTGTGTGCCAACAATTTGTTCTCTTTTTTTTTTTGGATAAAAAAATCCGCGAAATCGTGGGGATATTCGATAGGCCCAGAGACAGCACGATGACCTACTTATTCTGATCTACTTACGCTCCAGTCCTGCCACCTGGTGGGCATTGCCTGCGTCGAGGCGACCCCTGAGGAGCTGGTTCCCGAGGACTGTAAACGTCTTCTCAGAGTCGAAGGCAACCAGTAGGTGGCGCCCTGCCCACCTGTACGGGGGCGGGGGGGGGGGGGGGAAATAGTTCCACAAATACACACCAGGGAGCTGGTTAGTTTTAGTTGATTAAGCAGTGGAAATTTCAATCACGGACAATTGGTCTTCATCATTCCACTGCTCCTTGCCCTATCCTAGTAATGCTAGACGCCAGGCTAGGTAGGGACAAGCATCAATTTTGAAGTTACTGGTTTGACTCGGCCAGGGTTTGAACCCGCAAGTTCGAATCCCATGACCTACCAGAATGGGAGGTGGGTGCTCAACTCATTTGGCCATCGCGTCTGGTCAAACAGTTGTTGGAGTTTTACATGCGGGCAACATCTAAGGTCATATCAGGACGGGTACCGATTTATGACACTGACAGTGCGCACTCATGGTGACTTAATAGTGCTCTCCCATTTTTTTTACAGGACACGTAAGTTATATATTACACATAGCAGGAAATACCAAGTTATCAACACTACTTACTTAGTCTTTTAGGCAAAAACATGGAAATCAGCCCGAGACCCTGCCACCATCCAGTGGGTTCCGGCAGAGCCAATGGCTAATTTCTGCGAAAACACGGATATTCCCCCATAGGATTAGCACTGTCGGGGAATCCAGGAAAAATGCTGGAAGTCAGGTTTCAATTGTCGTTATTGTGACTGTATTAACTATCATCACTCACCGCCAACTGTTTCAGTTTGGGTTTTATGTTCTAGCAAAATCTAAGGTCATATAAGAACAGGATTCGGATTAACCAATTGCTGTCATATATATTGGCATTTTAAGAATGTTAATCGGTGAATATAAAAACAATCGTGGAAAAAACCCACAACGTGAAGATCTTTCATCCCTGATACGTGCTTTCAAAACCTAGAAAATTTTTAAGAAAGAAGTACTCACCTTAGTGCTACCACACGGTGGTCCACTTCTGAACTAGTAAGGAGCTGCTTGCAGACAGAGGGCGCGGTGGAGGTGAGCAACGGGGGGCCCTGAAGGGAGATGAGACCGAGAACCCCACCCGCCTCCACCGCGTTACCAACCAGCTGGCCCCATTTTGGTGGAAGCTGGCGAAAAGGGACAGGACCGGACAGAAAATGCATGAATCAAATCAACATTGTGTTTTAGATCTAGATTTAAAAATATTAATTTATTCATAATTGTGCATTCACAAATTTCTTCACTACCGTACGCTTCCAGGCTCCAGAGGGTACATACATATGTGAATATATGGAATTAAATTTTAAAGGCTATTTTAAGGCTCTTTAATTTAAGGCTGTTTTTGATAGGAATTCAAGACTATTTTCACTTGGATTTCAGGGGAAAAAACCAACTACGGTGAATGGTGATTTCAGACTAATTTAGATCAGTGGAGACAGTTTAATGGAATTTGAGGCTTTTCAAGACTAATTACTCAAACGAGTTTAAATTGAAGGCTTTTCAAGGCCTTGAAATGGGGAAAATGAAGTTCAAGACTGTCCACACCCCGTACGGACCCTGCTTCCTCTTGCCTGAAGTCCTTGTTGGTCGGGGATGAAAGTGATCATGGAGAAAATATTAACCGGATATCAATGGTGAGGTGGGTGATAACACAGTCATAACAATCGTTACAATGCCAGTGGAACACTCCTCAAGGATTGTCTGTACTGACTGATCAGAGGACTTGAGTTAGGATGGTGCTAGGAGCATACTGGAAGAACCCTAGCTGATTTCCGGTTTTATTCCACGATTTCCTGACAATGTTAAGCCTATGGGAGACTTTTCCGGGGTTTCACTTGGAACAAGGATGTGGTTTAAAAAAATTCCTTGTACTTTGTGGTATTTAAGTAATACCTGAAGAAAATTCGTAGAATATTAAGAATATTGTAGTTTTATATTATATTATATATTTGGGTTATATATCTCCTCAAAACTGGCCAGAAGTGTTCCATGGAGGCTTACAAACAGAGAAAGAATGCATGCAGTAGTTAGCTACACAACAACTGAAAGTGCTAAAAAAGAAGGGAAGTCACAAGACTATTACTGTCTAGTGGCGAAAACAAGTCATTAGATGCACCCATAAATACACCCATCACAAAAAAAAACATCTAATATTTGAATTTTTAACATTTTGTTGTTGCAAATGAAAGCTGGACATCTCCCCTTTACATATGCAAAATATAAATTGATGAGATAAAAAATAAAGGTGTAATCTGTGGTTAAGTGTCATCAACTGAACACAAAAAATAAGCAAGAAAATTGTCTATCTATCAAATAAATATCGCTTTTGTTGTTGTATAAAAACACTTCACAGCAAACAATACTAAACTTGCATGCGGTTTATTTTCTTTCCTTTATTTCTGGAATCAATTCTGAACAAGAATATGACAAGTATAGGGGGGGGAAATAAGTAGGAATTTTTGTATTGATGTTTTAAAATCCCACCCCTCAGATGCTGACAGGTTTTGAGGAGAGTGTACAGCTTTCATTTGCAACCAAAAAATGTTTAAAAAAATTCCAATGTTAGATTTTAACCCTCCAGTTTTGAGGGGAGTGACCCATATTATTATACTCGACAGTCAATGCCAATGGTAAACAAACTTGAGCGATAATATAAGGATATGCGCATCACAACCCACTGACCAGCGCATAACTCTGTGACGGAACCCTCACTGCACTTCCGGATTTCAGAACGAACTTATCCGGGATCGAGGCTCGATCCAGGATGGTGAATACAGGAGCTCCATCCACCTCATCATCGAAATTATCATTGGAATTACAAAACACCGAGCAATCATCAAACTCAACAGTCGCCATGTTTGCCAATAGATGTCGCCACCTGTTCCACAGTTCATAACTTTTACGCCAGGTGGCGAGACATGGATGTAGGTCACGGTCAAAGGGTCTCATGTGGCGCCTCTGGTGATGAGCGTTATGGGGCTGTCACACTACGACATAGAGCGTTAGTGTATGCCGACGTATGCGCTTTTCGACCAACACGTCGGCATACGACGTCATAGGTTATGCATAGGTTGGGCATACGTCATATACGCTTTGCATACGGCATCATAGGTCGGCATAGGTCAAGCCGCCGACAAAATTTTGTGCATGTTCAAAATTTTCAACCTATGCCGGTGTGTGCCTCATACGGTTCTCATATGCTGGGCGTATGCTGGGCATACTTTGGCGTACGTTACGTACATGTTAGGGGTAGGTCGGCATCGGTTAGCCGTACGTTGAACCGGCGCCCTCCATGTATCTCTAGCATATATAGCGTACGCCTAACATCCCAGTAACGTGTGCGAGCGTGCCCCTAGCGTGTGCCAGCATACCCCTAGCGTCAGTACGCCGAGAATACGTCGTCATTCGCTTTGCATAAGTCGCCATACGCTAGGAATACGGTAGGCATATGCCAGGCATACGCTGCGCGTACATTTCATACATTGCTGAGACCACCTGCGGTGCAAAACGTTCGCCATATCTCAACCTATTTTGATTTTCAAATTATTTCGACACGTTACGCACACGCCGCCGACATAAGTCGTAGTGTGACAGGGCCTTTAGTAACTATGTTCTCTGCTTTATATAGTATGTAAGGTGCTGTACGTTCACTCATATAAATGAACGCCGTCGTTTTCAATGCATACATTTATTTTCTACTGTAGACTTAAAGCTGCATAGTCCAATGAAAACACCAAATAGAAACCGCCAGTTAAGCTGGAAAGTACCCGAATAGAGTGGTTCCAGATTCTGTGGATAGATGTCACTAGCTTAAGGTGGAGTGTAAAACACATGCAGAGAGCGTCAGTGAAATTCCAGAAGAAAAATACAATATACATGTAGTTGTCTTTAAAAAAAAGAAAAAGATATATATATATATTTTACCTCGGTACTAAGCCTCTGGCTGCTCGAGGTCGAGGGAGAAGGAAGCAACATCCGGGTACAACAATTAGCATAATCCGCTTAATACGACAACACGTTTAAGCTTTCACCAATTCTTTACCGAGGATTTACCGATTTCTACAGTAAGTACCGATACAGAAGTGATATATATTGTGTTTAAAGCTTTGTAGCACAATTTGTCACAGATACTAGAGTAGTATTCACTATTTTACGTAGTTACATGTTGTATCTTTGGTGCCGTAGAGATTGAGGCATCCATTTTATTTTTGCCGCCCGTTGCCGAACGGAGAGACAGGTTGGCGGGAGCCATTGCGTCGCTTAGTGTTAGATTGCTGCCCGTTGCTGAACGGAGAGACATGTTGGCTGGTGCCATTTCGTCGTTAGATAGTTTTTTCTGAGGCGTACCTCCGAGTGACATAATATTTTCTCCGTTTTGTTGATGTAGAAATCACGGGAAGGAGAAGTGTATGTCACGGAGAGCGTGGGCGGGTTCCTACACTGGTCCCGACCCCTCGATCGGTTTTCGTCTCGGGGCACCGAGCGATGCACGGTCGATATGCCATTAGCTTCTCACGCCTGGTTTAATCGGTGTAAATACGGTTTAAACCCATTTTTAGTAGTGCGGCAGGCACGGTATATGTGCTGCATGCACGATTGCACTGTTCTACGTGTTCTAGTGCTCCTTGAGTGTGTTCTAATTCATTTGTTTGGATTTCAGACGACTCGAGATGGCTACGAGGCGGAGTAGTAAAGGTGCATCACTCGCTTCAAGTGACGGTGACGCGACCCCTGCACGCGAGTCGGCTCCATCACGGGATCGCTCGCCTGAGGCAGGGCTCTCCAAGGGCGATGGCTTATCGCGGGACCGGTCGCCGGAGGCGGGGCCATCCCGGGTCGGTGCCTCGGAGCAGATGGTGAGGCTCATACGGGAACAGCTACAGGAGCTTCTCCCGTTACCGCGGCATAAGGCTCCCACAAAGGAATATTCTACGGAGCAGTCTGAGTGGGAGGACTTGTCGGATGATCAAACTACCGACTCGGAGGTGGTTTTGGGCAAAAAGCGTAAGCGGGCCAAGAAAGATTCCTCAGGGGATGAGTATTATAGGGCAAGGAATAAGAGTAAGAAGGTCAAGAGAACAAAGAAGAAGTCGAAATCCAAGAAAAAGAGGGCTAAATCTTCTTCGTCGGACTCATCCAATGATTCCACCCCTACGGAGTCGGAGTCGGATGAACCGCATGCTGGTGCATTTGCGGACATCACGGAGCAGGTTAAGAAAAAGATCAAGGCGGTCAAAAAGAGAAGAATTAACACTTGCTCCCTTATGCGTCAGAATTTGAGGGGACATTTTGATTCCTTCAAACCTATTGAGACGTTCACTAAGCTCGCACCCAAGTATACGGGTATTAAAGGGATCCCGCAGGCTACTATCAAGGAGATGGACGAGGATGTTATTATGAGCGAGGAACGTAAGAAGTGGGAGACATGTCTTCACAACGCCCATAAGGGGGTGTTGATTGCGCTTGCCGCCATCATGCCGGTGGCTAACCGTATGATGGTGGGGACTAAGTTTACCACGGTCACCCCTGATATGAACTCGGCTATTGCCGCTCTTACCGCGACAAGTAATTACCTCTCCTACCGTAGGTTCGAGAATGTGTTTAAGTCAGTTACTACTGATGCTGGGAAACAGGTGGCACGCTCTAAGAAGGTTGTCGACAACGACGGAAAAGAATACACCCTCTTCTTGCCGCCTAAACCGGTCAAAGGCAGCCTCTGGACCAAAACAAGATGTTTGGTGGTCAGCTGCAATACCTCTTCAAACAAGTAGAAACGGCGGCTAAACAGTCAAAGCATCTGGACGGGAAGAAGGATTCGAACCTGGCCAAGTTCAAGAAATCCAGGGCGGATTTTCGAGGGCGGCGGTCCGGACTACCGGGCAGCCGTTTCATGAACAGAAACCAAGGCTACCAGCCGAGGGGAAGAGGCCAGAGGAACCAGTACGGCTGGAATGATGGGAATCGACCCTTCAAGCGGGACACTCCCTCAGAGGCCGTTCCCCAAGCCAGGGAACAAGTAGAGCCTGCAACACAGACCAGTGTAAGCATGTTTAGAGCTGGCAATATTGCTTACAATGTTAGTGAGTGGGAACAGTTAACTACTGACCAGACGGTTCTGGAGATAGTTACAGGGCTTAGAATTCCCTTTATAGAAATCCCAGTGCAGACAAAAGTTCCCTTTCCTTACCATTTTGCTTTAGATGAACAAGTAGCGTTAGATCGAGAAGTTATGAAATTTATAGCTACGGGTATTGTTATGACAGCACAGCATACTGACGGAGAATATATTTCGAATATATTCTCCAGACCAAAGCCAAATGGCGAAGTCAGGATAATTCTGGACTTAACCATACTTAATGAGTTGGTGGTTTATAAACATTTTAAAATGTTTTCGTTAGAGACAGCAAGCGATCTGGTTATGCAGGATGCTTGGTTGGCAAGTGTGGACCTAAAAGATGCCTATTACACTGTCCCAATTTGTGAGGGACACCGAAAATTTCTTCGTTTCTTTTGGCGGAATCAATTTTTCCAATTTACTTGTTTACCCAATGGTCTAGCTTGTGCGCCAAGGTTTTTCACAAAATTGTTGAAACCCGTCTTTGCTGAGATGGAAAAGAAAGGACACGTTATGTTCCCTTACATTGATGATTCATTTATAGTAGCACGCACAGCAATTGACTGCCAATTGGCAATTAATGATTTGTGTAATTCTCTAACCGATTTGGGGTTTTATGTCCACAATATTAAGTCGATTCTCACTCCTACCAAAAATCTAAAATTTCTGGGGTTTTTCATTAACACGAAAGATATGACTATCACCCTGACGTCGGACAAGGTTGATAAGTTTAAAACCACAGCGGGTAATTTGTTGAAAATAAAAAGACCTAAGATACGACAAGTAGCAGTTTTAATCGGGCTGATGGTGGCTTATGCACCAGCTGTTTTGTATGGCAAAGCGCATATTAAGTCCCTTGAAATAGATAAAAATGTCGCTCTGGCTAAATCGGTTGGCAATTTCGAAAGGCTCATGACCATTTCCAAGGAAGGGCACGAGAATATTCTTTGGTGGTTGCGACATATCACTCACGCCACGAATCCCATACGTATGGATGAACCTAACACTTTAGTAACTACAGAAGCCTCCCTAGAGGGTTGGGGTGCGCATAGGGATAACGAAGCGACAGGGGGCCGTTGGTTAGAAGATGAGATAGATGACCACATTAATGTTTTAGAGCTACGGGCTGTTTATCTGGGTTTAACAAGTTTAGTTAAGGTCCCTAGACTTAATGTCCGAGTGTTAACTGATAACACTACTGCAATGGCCTATATAAGGAATATGGGGGGGTTCAAGGTCCTCAGCTTGCAACACTGTTGCCAAGCTCATTTGGAACTGGGCTGAGAAACAAAACGTGTGGATCACGGTTGCACACATTCCAGGCAGCAAAAATACATTAGCGGACAAAAAGAGCAGACATTTTCACGATCATTTGGAATGGTCCCTCAGTGCAAACATTTTTCAAACTATTTGTCTTAAATGGGGAAAGCCAGAGATAGATCTTTTTGCTTCTCGGAGGAACAAAAAACTTGATAAATATGTGTCTTGGCATCCTGAGCCACAAGCTTGGCGAGTGGATGCTTTCTCTATGATCTGGAATGATGCTTTTTACTATATTTTTCCCCCATTCAGCCTAATCAGCAGAGTAGCCAGAAAGATCAGGCTAGACCAGACACATGCAGTGTTGGTAGTGCCGGACTGGAACACTCAGCCATGGCGGGCGGCAGTGGAATGGGAAATGAAGGATTGTTTAAAATTCCCAAGAGGCCCAATCAATTTAGAACATCAAGGCAGAGTGACAAGCCAAGGGGATGTGGCCACAACACCGTTATTGGCATTCCTTTTCTAAGTTCTTATTTAAAACAGTTTGGGTTGGACAAAATTACCCAGGCTAGGTTGATTTCGGATGCATGGAGGCCTGGTACCGTTAAGCTGTACTCTTGTTATTTGAAGAAATGGGGACTTTACTGTTTATTGCATAAAGTTAAGCCGATGCAACCATCCATCGCCCAGGTAGGACGGTTTTTACGTATGATGGAGGATGATGGACTGGGTTATGGTGCTATTAATGCGGCTCATTGCGCACTTTCAGTCATTCTGCCTAGAATTGACGGACAAACTATAGGTAAGCACGAGGTTATTCGTTGGATAGTACGGTCGATATATGTGAGGAATCCGCCGAAATCAAAATATAATATGTTCTGGGATGTTTCGACAGTATTCAAGCTTTTTCGGGGTTGGCCGGAAAACAACTTACTTTCTATCCAACATTTAGGTTATAAGTTAGCAGTGCTATTACTTTTAGTAACAGGACATAGAGGACAGACAATTGTGGCTCTTTCGTTACAAGGGCTCGATATCGATAAAAGAGAGGCCACCTTCGATTTGGATAAGTTGCTAAAATCAAATAGGACAGGAGACCCCCTTTCCTCCATTCATTTAACTAGCTTCCCGCATAATAGGAAATTATGTGTTGTGTCAGCCATTAGGGCCTACATTTCCAAGACTAAGGGAATACGGAATTCTAATCAGCTTTTGGTGAGTTTTATTAGGCCACATAAAGCGATTTCAAGAGACACACTCGCCAGATGGACGATTATTGTGCTCAAGTTAGCGGGCATTGACACGGGTTGCTATGCTTCGCATTCTACAAGAGGTGCGATGGCCTCGAAGGCAAGGACGCTGGGAATTTCAGTAAGGAGAATCCTCCTTCCCCCTCCCCTTCCCCCCCCCCCCCCTCCTTTTCCCCGCCTTCCCCCCCCCTCTCCCACCTTCCCCCCCCCCCCTTCCCATTCCCCACTTCCCTTCCCCCCCCCCTCCCCCCCCCCTTTCTCCCCTTCCCCCTCTGGCTCATGCCGCGCTGGAAGACGGCCAAGTCGTTTGCTAAACATTACAACAAACGGCTAGAAAAGACAAGTGGGGTGGCAACCCGACTACTCAACGACTAACAGCATTGGGTGAGATGTACAAAGTAAAATTTTACTACTGACTCATTGTTATGTTCATTTATGATTGAGGATAAAATTGAGGCTACGTAAAGGTCTCCCTCGACCTCGAGCAGCCAGAGGCTTAGTACCGAGGTAAAATAGTATAGATTTCTTAGAGATCTTACCTAGGTACAGATGTGGATAACTCTTGTTTCCCGAGGTACAAAGCTTGTGTGCTCGTTTGGAAGGTGCCCCCACCCCACCCTGCCGACCCACTACGTTCGCTTTTATTATATATTGTAAAACTTACACACTCCCCTCCCCCCCCTACCTCTGCAAACGACAACATTCGAGTAGCCATCTAAAAGCTCACATTTTATCTGATTAATTAGGCCAAGGTCATATACACGGATGATGTTGCTTCAGTCTCCCTAGCCCACGACACCCGAGGCTTATACCTCGGGAAAACAAGAGTTATCCATCATCTGTACCAGGTAAGATTCGTATAACTATACTATATATATATATATATATATATATATATTACAAGGATAAGAGCTCGATGCCTGTTGCGATATGAATATCTGACTACCATCAGGCATTTTATTATTTTTCTATGCATTCTTTATGGAGCTATAGCATGTGAAATCAGAGGTACTCGGGGAATGTACCCGAATAGAGTGGTTCCAGATTCTGCCGATAGATGTCACCAGCTTATTTGTCTAAGTCAAAACATTTATCTAGATAGGATTCTGCATACCCAAATTAGATATTGGTGTACAAGTTTATTGAAGTTGCATAGTCCCATGGTTTTATCTTTCTGTCATTTTTTCTCAGATGAATATATCAAATAGATTGTTATTATCTTCCTTATTTTAGCTTGAAGTAACTTGTAGTTTAAATGGCTAACATTGGAGATATTTGAAGTGCAAACATGCCAAATTAATTTTGGCAAGCATGCCAAAACTCAAACACAATAGGCTTATGCAATAGCAGGTTCCACTAAATTGACTCAATGTGCCCTTCTATGTGGCAACACATGCTTACAAATGCCTCGGTCACAAATGCGCTAGGGCGTGCTTGTGGTGACCATAATGCACCGCATCGGCCAGACTGTACGGTGACCGCACGATGAGTTACGGTCGCCATATGGTGACTGTACGGTTTTTTGCTTGCCGCAAAGTGCTGCGATTTTTTTAAAGTCTGAGTTATCTTAACTTATAAAAATCGCAATGCCGCAGGCTGCAATCCCGGCAATCCAGACTCCACAACATTATACGATGACCTTTGTTGACATCAATGAAAAGGTTTTAAAGTGAATATCTATATGGTATGAAATTCATGTTTGTGTGATCAGATCAATATTAAGAAAGTTATGACTTTTTTTGTATATTAAATATGTGTATACATTCAACACAAACCTGACGATTTGTGAAGAGATAAACTGCAAGCTGCAACGCCGTAACATTTGCATATACTGCAAGACACACCGCAGACCGCAGCACCGTACAGCACCCGCAGCATTTGTAACCTAGGCATAAGTACATCAGTATCTAAGTTAGATATACAAATGTGCCCTTCTATGTGGTAACACGTGCTTACTAAGGACATCAGTATCTAAGTTAGATATGTAGAATCACATCTAGGTGAGTGTTTTGGTTTTGAAAATGTGATGCTTCATCAGACTATGCGGCTTTAAATAATGTGACAGATTGTGATATAGGGTCATGGTGCCAGTGACATGATGTCCCAGTGGGGAAGCACTATAAGTTAACACTGTCATCAGTTGGTACAGCAGACAGGTGCGTTCATCGCTTCTTATGGCGAGACTTGTCTCAGCCTATTCCGGCCACATTCACGTGAGTGTCAATGACAGGGCTGGCTTTGGCCAACCTATTACCATTACCTACAGGTAATGTGGGGTTGTTAAAAAATCCCACCCCAAACTACTCTTATTATACATATCACATATGAAGTAGATGCAGTCGCAAGCCAGCTAATGGTCTGTGGGCCTGATGACTACTACCCCAGGATTTAGCTTACAGATTAACTTACAGATCCTCTTCTAGCTGATCTAGGCCCTTTTGGACCTCTAATGCCAGCTTGTTATGGTAAAAAGGAGCTATTCTTTGGCACAAATATGTAGGTCGACATAGCCATAAAGTCATATAATTGTGGGTCTCCACCCAGGTTTTGTGGGTCTTCAGGAACACAAATATTCTAGCTCACTTAGAAAGGACTAATTTTCCCATTCCCTGCTAGGCAGTGTCCTTCCTATACTATATATATATTGCCTCACCTATGTGGTGGAGGGAGTCGATTGAGTGTTGGCTTCGGCTTTGGTTGTTCTCACTCCATGTCAAGTGGAATTGTATTGATTCACCTTTGATCGTATGACCATTTTGGTTATATACACATTGACCCATTTTCTCAGGTTGGAGAGACTGCATTTACTCAGCGAAGCACTTTGGCATCCATTGCAGCCACTACGGTAGAATAAAGGCGTATTTAGGTGATGAACAAGGCTTACTGTACAAACAGTGTGTTAAGTCTGTTATAGTACAACAGCTAATTATAAAGTCTGTTATACTTATAGTACATCAGTTAATTACAAAGTCTGTTATAGTACAACATACCCATGCTGCAGGTGGGTTGGAGCTACTGGGGGAGAAAGCAAATTATTCTCTGGGATTAACTTTATGTTCCTGGAAATAGCCGAAGGGACAATGAAAGCTGTTTTTGGGGATTAGCTTTGGGTGGTGAGAAGGAAAGAGCATGTTGCTACCTGTGTGAGAATGGGGGAGCCGAGGGAGTAAATAAGTGAACCAGTATCTATATTGAATATGTAGGATCAAATTTAGGAACGTGTTTAGGCTTAAAAAATGTTGCTCTTTCATCAGACTATGCAGCTTTAAGCAGGTGAAATTCAACAAAGTGATCCGAACATGGCCTTTATTGCATCACGATGATAGTAAAATATTCCGACACCTGCATGCTGAGACTACATCTGTGTTGAGTTCCTGTTCTTTGCTGATACCTACAAGGACCAGGACCGGACCTTTCAAGATGGCAATCCTATATTGGGTTGGATATATGACCGAGAACAACATTACTGGCTGAACTAGTGTCATTAGTAACTGAGTCTAAACTAATGATGCTCACAACGCAGCAAAACATATAATCCGAATAGTTTTCAGGAGAACTGACACAATAAAGGCCATGTTCGGATCGCGTTATTGAATTTCACCTGCTTAAATCTGCATAGTCCGATGAAAGCACAACATTTTCTAAGCCAAAACGCTTACCTAAATTTGAGTCTATGTATTCACCATAGATACTGGTTCACTCATTAAGCATTTGTCACTGCATACAACCTCATGCTAAGTCAATTTAATTAAAATCTATGACTGCTTAAGCATATGGTATCAGAATTGTGCCAACATTAATTGTTATAATTTGAGTTATTTTACTTTGAAGAGACTTTTATTTTAAATGGCTGAATTTTGAGATATTTTAAAAGTTAATTTTAGCATGTAGGTCAAAATTCGGACAGCATTGGCTTCAGCAGTAACATGTCTAATACCCCTGTCACACTACGACGTAACGAGCCAACGTGAGCCTAACGTGATCATTTTTTGTCATTACGTTGCCGTACGTTGGGTTACGTTATGATGACGTCATAATGACGTTAGAGTGACGTCGAGCTACGTCATGTTACGTCGTGTTACGTCGGCGCGCGTCGAGGTTTTGAACCTGTTCAAAACTTTCGACGTATCTCGACGTGACGCCGTCACGTCGGGATGACGTGACAATGACGTTAGGTAGACGTTCCGCGATCGTTATAGCAGCGTAAATGACGTTAGAGTCACGTTATGTCACGTCAGACCGACGGCCCGGGTGGGAGCAACGTGTGGGCCGCGTTTTGCACGTTACGGTCACGTCACGGTCACGTTACGGTCACGTTACGGTCACGTCACGGTCACGTTACTGTCACGGTTACGGTCACGTTACGGTCACATTACGGTCACGTTACGGTCACGTTACGGTCACGTTACGGTCACGTTACGGTCACGTTACGGTCACGTTATGGTCACGTTACGGTCACATTACGGTCACGTTATGGTCACGTTACGGTCACGTTACGGTCACGTCAACTACGCGGCATTCACGTCCACAATTTGCATATTACGCCGATAACTTCGACGTGATATCATTATTTTCACGTTGTGGTTACGCTGACGTAGTCACGTCGTAGTGTGACAGGGCCATTATTAAATTAAGTCAGCATTCTAGTAACAAATGCAGCAACAAATGCTTGATAAGTTGGCCTAGTTTCTAAGTTAAAGTTGTGGAATCACATCTAGATAAGTGTTTTGGTTAAGCAAATTTGACGCTTTCCTCGGACTATTCAGCTTTAAAATATATTGAAAATTAATAATTTATTTTAAGAGGTTACTCCTGACTAAAGTAAAATAGGTAGGAAGCATCCACCTAATGTATTTATTTAAAGTCGCATAGTCCGATGGGTTTTGAGTTTCTGTCATTTTCTGAGATAAAAATATTAGGGTGATCGTTATAATCTACCTTACTTTCTCTTGAAGTAAATTTTATTTTAAATATCTACCTTTTGAGATATTTGAAGTGCAAACAAGCAAAATTAATTTGGGCAAACTTGCCAAAACTCTGACACCATAGATTTCTGCAGTAACAGGTTTCTGTTAACTTGACTCAGTATTGCCTTCTATGCAGAAACAAATGCTTAATAAGTGCATCAGTATCTAAGTTAGATATGTAAAATCAAATCTAGATAATTGGTTTAGTTTTGAAAATTTGATATTTCATCGGACTATGCAGCTTTAAAAACAACAATGAAAAGTGGAACAGAAACTCAAATCTATCGGATTATGCAACTTTAATAAGTTAATATCAGATTGGTTGGTTGTTGGACTTTTACGTCCTAGCTTTAACAATATTTGACTGAATACTGATTCCTAAATAAACCACCATGTTTCAATAACTTTTGCTGTGGGTTTGAGTAGACGAACTGACTACATGTTAGGAGACAAGACTTGTTGTAGTTAATCGGTAGAGCCAAAGACCCTATAATACTAAGACGGCTCACTCACTATCTCTCCAATGGTAATGTAAATTTTGCAGTGCCACCTTGTGGTGGGCTTGATCAGCCCAGCTGCTGGTTGGTGTTTCACATGTAAACACATACAATTATATTATACATGAGATAGGTAAGTATGAATACACATCAATATGAAATTGCTATGAACAAATACACATCATCATCATCATCATCTTTCACATTCATATATACATTTATACATATAATATAGCACCTGTTTAACCAAGAGAACAGCCAGCGCACCAAGTGGTGGGTTTGATCATTTTGATTACACAGTACAGGCTGAGTGAGCCGTCTTAGTATTATAGGGTCTTTGGTATAACAGAGGTGGTGTCACCTGGTGGTTTATTTAGGAATCAGTATTCGACTGGGCCCTTTCTATCCACAAGATTTACGGATGGATCAGATGGAGCCACAACACACATCCGAATCATGCGTATATAAACCCACTTCCGGCACCAGTTGAATAGGAATTTGTAAGGAAATATTTTGATATTCGCATAGAGAGGCCCAGTCGAATGCCCCCAGTGTTACACTGGCAACATCTAATTAAAGGCCCTCTCAGGACGGGTTAACTTAAAGGGACCAGCTATAGCTCGCTGGGACACTGTGCATACTCCGACAAATGCTCTCCAAGCACAATCTTGTTTAGTTTTTATGTTTAAATGAACCAAGTATGTGTGGGGAGAGTATGGGACCAGGGCACTGCTAGTCTGAACTGCAAAGGCAGTTTGTTGTCTTCAAAATGGCCGCCCCCATAGGCGGCGGCCATTTGCAATGCAAAAGCTGCGCTGTGATTGGCTGAAATTGTGCCGGCAACAGGCTCACACAGTAACAAGATTTGCTGGTTCCCAGTATGGGCTCAGCTTGTGCCCGGTGTCGTATTCCGCGAGCACTGCTATTTGTTTTGTTTACACTCGGCCATTCGACGCTGATCGAGCTGCTACGTTAATATCGCTTGGAATTTAAGGTTAATTTAATTAAATTTCATTATTTGAGTATGTAATTCTGTTAAATATGATCGCATTCAATAGATTTCGGCCTAATCGGTCCCTAACACTGCCGAGAACCAGCTGAGCTTGTAGCCGAGCATGCGCAGAAGCCACCACAGGCCGCTGACAATCGCTGACAAAACAGTGGCTCGAGTGACCCGAGTTGAATAATCGATTACACCCGAATATGCAAATCGCCGCCGGCGCATTCCCGAGTTCGTTTGTTTTCCACGCGGCGGATAGCTGGCGACTTTAAATTGCCTCAGTATTCCCGTCTATGTTTAATAAGTATTCCCGACAAATGTGTAATAAGTGCGCCAGTATCTAAGTTAGATATGTAGAATCAAATCTAGATAATTGCTTTGGTTTTGAAAATTTGATATTTTCATCGGGCTATGCAACTTTAATGTAAGAAGCACTTGCACAAACACTTGCAAAATAGAAGGAAGACAGTAAATTGACACCATCAATGTATTAAATGTTGAGTACTTTATTTCTGATTTACAAAAGAATTCTAAAGATTCTTCTTTGGAAGCCCCACAGACGGATAACACACGTTTGGAAAATAGTGTCTTGCACAAATAACAAGTACTTACTCTGGTCACGTTACACAGCAATGTAGGAATGTAGGATTAGGACTGTTGACATGAAATAGTTGTCCCCATAATGTTCCACGATAATGCCACTGTGGCCTACTGCTATTTATATATCACGTTTGGAAATCTAGCACTCAGTGTTCAAAGCGCGTTGTAATAATGACTAGTAAAAAGGAAAAAAAAACAAAAAAAACCTTGGATCTATTAATAGAGTTATGACAATCTATAGAAGCACATTTCCAACAAAGGGAGAAGTGTCACTTATATTTGTAGGACTAATATTTAGAAAGGAACTATATATATATATGTCGTCCACTTCATATATGTGGTGTATAACGCATTATACAAGTATAAATGCTAAGGGAACATATATACGTTGCCACTTCCTCCATTGGCGCATTTGTGGAATGCCCCCTCCAGCTGTCCGGAGCTGTGTATGGGTGGGCCCCCTCGCGCCACACACACTGGAGGAATATCATTTATATGTATATATGTATATATGTACATATGTATATATGCATATATAAATATGTATATATGTATATATGTGTAGGACCCTATGTATTTATGTACGTACACATGCATATATGGGTGCATATATACATGTATGCATATATATGCATGTATGCATATATATGCCCCCCATCTCTGCCAATTTGGATTTCCACTGCTGTGTATAACTTACAGCGTCATCAAAGGCCAGTTGCTCTCATACCATGTCTATGTGGTGTGGGAGGGTAAAAATCCCTTGGGTCGGTAAAAGTGTAGGCTTGGGCTTTCTATCGACAAACTGTCTAATGGTGAAAACAAGCCTATTCAGGCTTATCCATGATAGGCAGTATAAATCTTTAAAAAAAAAAAAAAAAAAAAAATGTATATATATATATATATGAATATATGTGAATATATATGTATATATGATGTATAATTGATTGGTGGTTGCTTTACACCGTGTCAGAGGCATAGGCCATATTCACGGCGATATATATGATGTATAATGCATCATGTATCTTTTTACTTGCATAATGTGGTATTTGATGTATAATGCATTATGCAAGTAAAAAGATACATAATGGAATTATTATTATATTGTTATACTCCATAAGACTAAACACTCTAGCGGTAGTGCAACCTGCGGCCCTCATCGCCCCCACCGGATGTTGACAAGCATCAGTCGCACCGGAGGATTGTTTTCTGTATATATATATATATGTATATATGTGTATATATGTATATATATTTGTGTATATATGTATATATGTATATATGATTATATGTATATATATATACATATGTATATATATATACATATATTATGTATATATGTATATATGCATATATTATGTACCGGGGTATATATATATGTATACTTCCGAGGGAGTGGCGTGTTGCACCCCACGCAGGGGGCCGGCGAGGTGCATGCTGGACCCCACACCCCCAGCACACCGGGGGGGGGGGGTAAACTCCAGAGCTTATTACATGCGATAATGTGATTATCACTATATGTGTATCTAATATGTATATATACACAACTATATATGGCTATGTATATATAGATATATATTATATATAATACATATAAACAGCTGTGTCTTGTTTGCCATCTCATTTATAGGAACGTGATATTGCATGTTTTTCATGCTATATGACACAGTAGTAACATGATAACAATGGTATATAGCATAGTGATAGCACACGCTAACTATACAAGTCCAATTCGCATGTAATGGTTAATAAGAGCTTTTCCTCTAGCATTCCACAAATGTACAACAGATTTAGCACCTTTACCACAGGTATGCCTGAACAACTCTCCCCACTTAGGGGCAGACAACAATACACAGATCAATAATTCAATGGTACAGCACCGTATCACAAAGTGAGACCAGACGTAATGCTAGAGGGGAATGCTGATACAACATCGAGAACAAGCACATCCTACGTGGGCTGTGTTGTCTGCAGGGGGCTCGTGTTTCAGGGTGAATAACTTGCTTGTTTGTTGGGAGGTTTGCATCTTTGCAACATAGAAGGTCATATTAGGATGCGTACCGACAGTGACAGTGCACACTCATGGTGACTTTACAGTGCTGCCCCACCGAGAGACTAGGCCACCATGACCCAAGTTCCCAGTCAGTCACATTATCCTGATACTGAGCTAACCAGTTTTTGCATGATCCTATTAATGCCGAGCGCCAGGCTAGGTAGCAACACATAGCATCTTTGTAAGTCATTCGGTTCACTCGACCGGGATTCCCAACCTTTTCACAGGAAGCCTGCGCTGTACCAATTCGGACACCACAAACTGCTTCCAGGTAAAGATGCAATGTTATTGTAGTAGTCTGCACTGACATCTCAGGCAACTAACCACATAGACAGGTAGGCGTGGGTAGTGTGGTGATATCAGGGAGCCCAGGTGGTGTAATGAATGGTTAGCACACTGGCCCGGAATGCAAAGAGATGTGGCTTCGAGTTCCGCTCTAGACACAATATTTTCCCATTTTCATCACCCCCACAACATTATTTTAGCGGACGGTGTCTAGGCGCATCTTGGTGGGTGCAACTTCCGGTGTGTAGACATCATGTGAGCACTGTATCATTACTACAAGGTAATGCTGGGCTGATGACCTTGGCTGATGACCTTCGTTTGTGACTTTGGCTAGTGACCTTGGATGATGACGTTGGCTGGAGACGTTGGCTGGTGACCTTGGATGATGACGTTGGCTGATGACGTTGGCTGGTGACGTTGGCTGATGACCTTAACTGGTGACCTTGGCTGGTGACCTAGACTTGTCATTGTCTTGGTGTCATCTGATCACTCAGGTGAGGTGGCGTGTGCTTTCAAACAACTGACTGTTAGCTCTATAAATATGGCGGCCATTTTGACCTCAGTGTTCAGTTGCCCGCTCGGCCGTGGACAGAGCGCGCCATTCAGAAAGTGCCTAAAGTCTGACAATAATGATAGAGTGCCGCAGTTCCCTTGTCAACACCGACCAAATAAAGCAAACCAATAAAAGCTGTTGATTATTAATCAGAAAAATACTGCAACCACCACCGTCATCAGTCTAAATTTAGATTTTGAATCACTCATAATGCTGGCCCAGAATTACAGTATTTCACACTCTGCTTCTTGAAAATTAGCACTAGTAAATTTGCTTATAGTAAAAGTAATGATAATATTAATAGTGAGTATCCCTATACGGGTATAAATCCTCGGCTGGAGGTATTTTATTATTATTATTATATATCATTATATGCTCGGGCTTCATCCAGTCCAATGTCACCTGGGATTTTGCCCGAGCCTATGGTGCGACGGTGGCGCCGCCACCTGGCTAATCCTGGTACTTATGTTCCAACTAGGCTTATTCACTTGCTTGGAAAAGTTTTGTATTTATTGACGATACGGCGATTTCTCCCGTGTCAAGAGGAAATAAAGACACTCAACCCACTGGAGTCCTCCTTGTTTCCTCCTTCTCCTCCAATAGAACCTCGATTTATATCACCATCATCATCACCATCACCATCAATCGCTTAAAGCTGCATAGTCCGATGAAATATTACATTTTTAAAACCAAACCAATTATCTAGATTTGATTTCACATATCAAACTTAATTACTGATGCACATATTAAGCATTTGTTCCTGCGTAGAAGGCAATACTGAGTCAATTCAACCGAACCTGTTACTGCAGAAGTCTATGGTGTCAGAGTTTTGACAAGCTTGCCAAAACTAATTTTCCATGTTTGCACTCAAAATATCTCAAAAGTTTACTATTTAAAATAAAAGTAACTTGGAACTTATGTAAAGTAGACCCTAGTGATCGATCTACTATATTTATCTCAGAAAAAATACAGAAATTCAAAACCATCGGACTATGCAACTTTATTATGAGGGTCATTGGGGCACTACGGAGGACTCTGCAACCAACTGTCTCCATTTTCCGCTGTTCTCCACTGCCCTCTGGGACTTGCCGAAATGCAGGTCTGTCCATTCCCTGATGTCTTTCCACCTCTTCCTTTATCCGCCTTGTTTTCTAGCCCCCGTTCACTGTGCCTTGCAAGATGGTTTTGGCCAGACCCGATGAACAGGAAATATGGCCATGCCACTGTAATTTGCAGTTGTTAATAAATTATACACCATAATGTCTAAAACTAATTTGTAATAATAATGGAAAGTAACTTTCTAATATTAATAGTAATAACAAGCAATACATGCAACTTAAAGCGTTAGTCCAAGTGTATACAATTCTCTGACAATTACACAGGATGTTGATCCCTTCTGCAGCCTTACAGGCATATCAAGGTTCTTTTGTCAGGAATCTCAAGTCAGATTTAAAGGAAACTCACATTGCTGTTCATAAACACACAGCGTCGGCTGAGAATTAACTAGGTCAACTTTAAAAAAAAAGAATATTTGTACATAAAAGCCCATCTCAGAGTTGATAAGTTTTATTTCCCCAACCCACATCACAATATATAGAGTGAGTGAGTGTCTTTTCTTTTTTGGGGGGTAAAGTATTTATTCATCTGAATATGACATTTGTCAGTGCCGAGCACTGGTCTTCTGGCCATCTTACTATTGGAATTGACATTGTATATAATCTAAGTTTGATCAGTGCTGTAATAGTTACAGCACCGATCCTGTAGAATTGGCCCATAATTTCCGAATTGTGGTTGATCCGGCGGGAAGTCCGAGACGGTCACATCTCCATGCACTGCACGCTCCCTCCTCCCCCTCCCCCCCTCTGACCTGCATTCGGGCTACTGGTTCTCTCCCTTATGGATTTACCCTCAGCAACTCCCGTCTCCACCCACGAATCACCCACGTCAAACAGCATTAAACGGACTAAAAAGGCCCCCATGTCACACAACAATATGCAGCGAACTCGCAGAGCCGCAGCAACCAGAGGCCGCCCCGCGAAGCGCGCCACACGGAAGGCAACAATATCCCCGACCTCCGACGCGAGCGACTCCATCCACTCGCAAGATGGCGGCGCGTCCCCCCAGCCGCCCACGCCACCGCCTCGGCCATCGCCTCCCGCCCGGCAGTCGACACGCGCGAGGAAGCCGACGGCTAAAGCAAAGCAAGCCGACGGATTATTACGCATGCAAGCCTCCATCGACGCCATTGAGAAGCGCTGGAGCACGCTGGAGCAACACGCGGCCGATCAGAGGCGCGAGGCGGCCGAGCATCGCACCGAGATGACGGCCCAAAGCAAGGTGCTCGCGGAAGCCACCGCGGCGATGGCGGCAGTCGTGGCCGGCATGCGCCACCCGGCCCCACCGGCGGCGGCCCCGGCAACGCCCCGCAACCCCCCGAGCCGGCCCGCCAGGCCGGCCCGGGTTCACCAGCACCGCAGCCGGGCCAGATCCTTCTCCCCGGCCTCCCCATCGCCAGCACTGGTAAGGAGCCAGGACGGGTCGCACCCCGGGCGCACCCCCGACGCGAGCTTCAGTGCATGGTCGTCTCCCTCACCCAGCCCGCCCCGGCACAGACCCAGGCGCCCCGAGGCCACACACGCCCTCGGCAGACACGCCTCCAGCCACCGACAACACGACGGCGACTACGGCACCGCGCACGCCCCCGACCGGCGCGCCGCGTACCGCCGACAACACGACGGCGACTACGAGAGGGGCGCCCGTTCCACAGCCGAGGAGGCGGTCCGCCTCATCGTGGCAGCAGCAGACGGGAAGGGACACACCCGGAAAAAAGGTATACCCAACAAATATCTCTTTCCATATGACTTGGTCGAGCGCGGCGACGAGGGGAAGGCAGTGAAAAAAGGTGAGGCGACGAGAGAGGAGTACACACTCGGCTTGAAGCGCCTGGAGCATCAGCGCAGCTTCCCCGAGAGCGGACTCCTCACCCTGTCCAACCATCAGGAGATGGTTGCCCAGGACAACTGTTCGCTGGCATGGGCAGTCGTCCGCCGCTACTCGGAGGAAATGTTCACACGGATTGCCGAAGGTAGGCTCCCGAAAAGCTGGGCGGACGAGGCGGCGATCAACGCGGTCCGCATTGAGGTGATTGCGATGGCGGGCCACGCCCCCGCCACCGCCCCCGCCTCGGCCGATCAACAACAACCCGGGAAGCAACAGAAGTCGGGAGCCGACCGCCGCGCCCACTACGACCGGGCGGCGATCAGCGCACCGTGCCCCGCATGGAATAAGGACCCTGGATCCTGCGATAAGGCGTCGAAGGGCGGGTCACACGGCTCGGGCACGCAAAAGGTGGTGCATGTGTGTGGGTACTGCGCAAACGTCCGAAAAATTGTCACCAACCACACCGAGGCGAGTTGCTTCTCTAGGGGCCCTCTGCGAGGCGCTTGGCACGGGGAAGCCCTCAGTGATGTCATGCCACTCAGACCCCGCCGGCGCCACCTGGAGGATTCCCCACCAACTACCCATGTAAACATTGGCCGGCCTGGAGACACGCCTTCATACGACAGCTTCGCTCGCCGGGTCGGCGCCCCCCGGTAGCACATCCACACCGTCGGCCCCGGACCCCGCCCCCGCCTGCGCGCTGTGTGACGTGACCGCCCGTGCCCCCATACCCGGAGCCGGCGCCGACGAGCCGGTCGAGCAGGTCGTTGACGCCCTCCTCCAAAGCACCCTCGCCGCGCCCCCTACCTGCGGCCCCACCCCGGCCGAGTACAGGGCCACCCTCGACACCTTTTGGCCGGTCCTCTCGGGCGAGGGTTGGGCCGCGTACCCTGACTACGCCCTCAGACTTGATCATCACTGAATGGCGCCGGGTGCTCTGCGGCTACGACGACCCCCTGCTCCTCGACCACCTCGAGTTTGGGTTCCCGGCCAACTACACCGCGCCGGGTCCCCCCACGCCAACTTAGAAGAACCATCGCGAGGACCCCGACTTCGGCCACCACGTCTCCAGCTACGCCGAGGAGGAGTTGCGCCGTGGCGCCCTCCTCGGGCCGTTCGCGGTCCCCCCCTTCATGCCATGGGTTCAGTGCAGCCCCATCATGACGCGGCCGAAGTCCACCCCGGGCAAGTGCCGCGTCATCGTGGACCTGTCCTTCCCCCCGGGCCGCAGCGTCAACGCGGGCATCCCCAGGAGGGAGTACCTCGGTCGTCCCCACATCTACACGCTCCCCTCCGCCACCGACCTGGGACGGCGCGTCGTCCGGGAGGGGAGGGACTCCTTCTGCTGGTCGGCCGGCGTCTCTCACGCCTACCGGCAGCTCCGCGCGGACCCCCTCTCCACCCCGCTCTTCGGCATCATCGTCGATGGCCGCACCTACGTCGACATCGCCCTCCCATTTGGCTGCAGGACCACCGGCGCCGCCTGCGTCCGCGTCACCTCGGCGATCGTCTGGGTGCTGGCGCAGCGCGGCTTCTACAGCGACGTTTACATCGACGACTTCGTCGGGTGCGAGGCCACCTTCCTCGCGGCTATGCGCGCCTTCGACGGCATCCGAGATCTCTGCGAGCCGCTTGGCCTCGCCCTCGCCCCCGACAAATGCCGCCCGCCGACGGTGTGCCTCGTCTGGCTCGGCATCGAGTGCGACACCGAAGCCATGACCCTCAGGATCCCTGATCGCAAGCTCCGCGACATCGTCGACGAGTGCGAGCGCTGGCTCCACCGGCCCACCCTCACCAGAAGGGCCCTCCAGCGCCTCCTCGGCCGACTCGCACATATCACCACCTGCATCCCCCGGGCCACACTTTCATGGCGCGAATCCTGCGCAGCCTGAAGGCCGCCCCACCTGCGGGCCACGTGGACATCCACCCAGAACTGAGCAAGGACGTCCGCTGGTTTTGCGACTACGTGATCGGCGGGAACGGCGTCTGTCTCCTACCCCCTCGACGCCGCCCTCGATGGATAATCGAGTGCGACTCCTGCCTCATTGGCGGGGGTGCCTTCTCGGAGGCCGCCTGCTTCGCCGAGGCCTACGACGCGGACTTCCGGGCGGCCTATCCGACCATCCACGAGCTCGAGGCCCTCAACCTCGTCCTGGCGGTCCGGGCCCTCGGCCCCCCCGCCCCCGGCAGACACGAGATCATCGTTAACACCGACAACGCCGCCTCGGCCCACGCCATCCAGACCGGTCGAGCCACCGACCCCACCCTGGGCGCGTGCGCCCGGGAGCTATGGCTCATGGCCGCCCGCGGCTCATTCGACGTCGTTGTCCGTCACAAGCTCGGTGCCGAGCTCGTGTTCGCGGACGCCCTCAGCCACACCCATCTCTCCCCTGCCGCCCTCGACCTCGTCCGTCACCAGTGTGAGATTCGTTGCTTGTCTCGAATTAAGGTGCACCATATGCAGGCGATAATCACACTTGACCTTTGATCCATTCCAGAGTACGGGCCTGCAGCGCACCAGCATCTGATGGAGATGCACCGCGCCGCCCTCGCTCCCGGCACCTGGCGAAACCGCGACCGGCACCCCAGACGATACCTCGAGTTCGCCCTCGAGCGCGGGGTCGATCACCTCGCCCCCGTGCCCTAGGACGTCGGCCACTTCGTCGCCCACCTGCACCGCCTCTTGCCCTCCCCGGCATCAGTCGCCAATGCGTTCTCGGGCACCCGCGCCTGGGACCGGGAGGCGGGGGCCGACGCGGCACCATTCGACGCCCCCTTTGCGGCCCACGTCCGGCGGGGAGGCGAGAGACTCTTCGCCACCCCGGTTCGACGCACCCCCGGTGTCACCCCCGAGATGCTGCCCGTCATCCACGCCTACATGCGGACCCTCGGGCACCTCGGCGTCGCCCCCTGGGCGGCCACCCTGAGGGGCTTCTTCAGCTTCCTAAGGCAGTCGAACTTGCTGTCCCCCTCACACGCCCCCTGGGGGCGGCCCTCACACGCTCCGCCGAGACGACATTCAACCCTTCTTCTTCGGAGGCCTCCGCCTGCGCGTAGCCTTCTCCAAGACCATCCGCTCGGCCGCGCAGGCGGTCTCACTCTTCGTCCCGGCTATACCCGGCTTGCCCATCTGCCCCCTCCGGGCCTGGAGGCGCGCCCTCGACCTGACGCCCGCCCCTACCGACGCCCCGGCCTTCCTGGCACGCGCGGGCGTCCCCCACTCCTCGCGACGTGACCCCCCTCATCCGCGCCGCCCTGCGCGGAGCCGGCGTCCCCGGAGCTGACGCCTACACTCTCCATGGGCTCCGCAGGGGCGCGGCGCAGGCGTGCACGTCGAGGGGGGTCGACCTCTCTGCGATAATGGCGCAGGGGACCTGGGAGTCCGACGCCGTCCATGCCTACGTGCCCAAGTTGGCAGCCTCCGATGCCCCTCGAGCCATGGCCTTGTGCTTTGGGTCGGCTCCCGGGCCTACCTCCTCCCAGAGTCCTTCCTCTGCGGACATGGACCAGGTCGACTGACATTTCACCTATTGACACTGTACCTTGTGCCGTTATCGCTTACCTAATAAAAAACCCTTTCTCCCACCTCCGTCTCGGGTTTCCTTGTCCGGTTCGGCCCATAATTTCCGAATTGTGGTTGATCCGGCGGGAAGCCCGAGATGGTCACATCTCCATGCACTGCTCCTCCCTCCTCCCCCTCCCCCCCTCTGACCTGCATTCGGGCTACTGGTTCTCTCCCTTATGGATTTACCACACCCACTCACCCTCTTTTTTAATTTTTTTTTGTGGTTATTATACTTACTACTCTCCCTATCTTAACCTTACATTATCACTCCAGGGGGTCGGCTCCCGGGCCTGCCTCCTCCCAGAGTGCTTCCTCTGCGGACATGGACCAGGTCGACTGACATTTCACCTATTGACACTGTACCTTGTGCCATTATCGCTTACCTAATAAAAACCCTTTCTCCTCCCTCCGTCTCGGGTTTCCTTGTCCGGATCAAGGGAGTGGCTCCTGCTGTATACTGTACAGCACCAGTCACTGCGGTTCATGCAAATGGAAATGTCAGCGCTGCAGCACTGGTCTTCCGGCCATCTTACTATTGGAATTGACAGTCCATATAATCTAAGTTTGATCAGTGGTGTAGTAGTTACAGCACCGATCCTGTAGAATTAAGGGAGTGGCTCCTGCTGTATAATGTACAATGTATAGCACCAGTCACTGCGGTTCATGCAAATGGAAATGTCAGTGCTGCAGCACTGGTCTTCCGGCCATCTTACTATTGGAATTGACAGTCTATGTAATCTAAGTTTGATCAGTGCTGTATTAGTTAAAGCACCGATCCTGTAGAATTAAGGGAGTGGCTCCTGCTGTATAATGTACAATGTACAGCACCAGTCACTGCGGTTCATGCAAATGGAAATGTCAGCGCTGCAGCACTGGTCTTTCGGCCATCTTACTATTGGAATTGACAGTCTATATAATCTAAGTTTGATCAGTGCTGTATTAGTTAAAGCACCGATCCTGTAGAATTAAGGGAGTGGCTCCTGCTGTATACTGTACAGCACCAGTCACTGCGGTTCATGCAAATGGAAATGTCAGCGCTGCAGCACTGGTCTTTCGGCCATCTTACTATTGGAATTGACAGTCTATATAATCTAAGTTTGATCAGTGTTGTATTAGTCACAGCACCGATCCTGTAGAATTAAGGGAGTGGCTCCTGCTGTACAGCACCAGTCACTATAGTTCATGCAAGAAATGGGGGAACAGCACCGAGGGTTTTATATATTGAGTTGTGGTCCGGGGATTTCAAACTTATCAACTCTGAAATGGGTTTATGTATACAACCAGACGGGATGGCCGAATGAGTCTCCCGTGCTGGTAGATCGTGGGGTCATGGGTTCGGACCCTGGTCGAGTCAAACCAATGACTTAAAAATTGATACTTGTCGCTTCCTAGCCAGATGCTCTGCATTACTAGGATAGGGCAAGGAGCAGTGGAATGAGGAAGACCAGTTGTCTGCAACTGAAATTTCCCCTGCTTAAACAACTAATGTACAAAAACAAAAAAATCATCTTTTTCTGAAAGTGGACAAAGGCCTGGTTAATTCTCACCCGACGAGATGACAAGAATGGCAAGAGATGAACCAATAATCCCACCTGACTACACTCAATCGTCAGAAAGAAAAAACAACTAAAAGATTAACAAACAAGGGGGACCCACTACGCGTAAATAAATGGAACTTCAACCGATGACACTGCTTTTGTGAAAAACACAATTTACATAAGTATCCCATCAGAGTTATGTTGATGACTTGATAAAACCAATAGAGATATGTTTATTAAAAAAACACCAAAAAAGAATAATTCCTAGAACTGCAAGATTTGTACTGTCATGGTGGGGATGCAAATGGGGAATATTCTGCTAGAGCAAGGATTCGAACCCACATGCCATTCCAGGGCTAGCGTCCTAACCATTAGACCATTTAGGTTGCCTGATGCAATCACCCTATTCGCGCCTGCCTGACTATGCGGCTCCTTGCCTGAGAGGTCAGTGCAGACTACAACACTTGATTCCTTGGAATCATACGCCATTTAATTGGTCCATATCGGTAAGTCATTTAATTCTTATGATTACACACATACAGACAATTCGCTTACATATATAAGACTGTCTCAAAAGGTGCTAAGCAATATGGGACAAAATTATGTCCATTGTGACGATCAACATATTATCTGCTTATGCATTTGCTCAGGATAAACTGATTTGTTTTTTTACATGGTGTTTCATAATCCCAATAGAATACATATTGATTTGAAGCAAATGTCCTTGTGTTTTCAATGTAACTGTTTCTGTGCTGTTTTGTGTCAATCGTTAAAATGGACAAAAAGAAGAAGAGTTATCACCTTTTGAGACAGGCTCATGTACATACACAGGGTAGGTTCAACAATAACACAGCATGTACCTTGTACAGGACTCTGGTCAAAACAACCAGTGTTTTGGGGGTGATGCAAATAGACAATATTGCATCTAGAGCAGGTTTCAAACTTACACTTCTTTCCCTTCAAGGGCAAGCGTCCTAACCATTACACCACCTAGGCTCCTTGATGTAATCACCAACCACCCTATCCACGCCTACCTGTCTATGACTATGAGGCTCCTTGCCCAAGAGGTCGGTGCAGACAACTACAATAATATGTGGTAATCAATAGAAAACTAACTTTTGAAAGTTATTACCCACTTTGGTGATTACCATTGGCTGGTCACAGATGACTTTTCATGAATAATTATAGCCCAGTCACACTACTGCTTGCGACCGCTTGCGACCACTTTACGACCACAAAAACGGGTTGGTCGCAAAGAGGTCATAGGTGGTCGCAAAGTGGTTGAAAAGTAGTCAGAAGCAGTTGCAAAGTGGGTAGAAAGTGGTCCGCAGTGGCGTTTAACCTAATTCAGTAATTGCGACCATTTTGGTCACACGTTGGTTGCAGCTGCTGCATTAAGGACCTCCTTTAAGGACCATTTTCATAGGTTTCTCTGGTCGCAAGGAGGTCACTGGTGACTGTGGCTTCTTTGGAGGAGCGGGACGTAGTCCAGGCGGTAGAGTGTCCACCTGTGAAGGTGTCGGTCATCCTATCGATCCTGCTCAGTATTTTCCATTCCAACCACTGGTCCACAACTGGTTCATCAAAGGCTCTGGTATGTGCTGTCTTGTCTGTGGGAACACGCATATAAAAGACCCCTTGCTGCTTATCGGAAAGAGTAGCCTATGTGGTGGCAGTGACAACCATTGATTCTAACAAATTATGCTAAAACCTAAGAATTACTTAAGGAGCTCATTTTACAACTTACTCAAACCTGGAAGCATTTTACAAAGTCCATCTTCAATTGATTCTAGTAATATTCTCTTTTTCCTTCTCCACTTTACCCCTATTCTCCTCCTCCTTCCTTCCCTTCTCCTCCTCCTTCTTTCCCTTCTCCTCCTCCTTCTTTCCCTTCTCCTCCCTCTTCTTTCCCGTCTCCTTCTTTCCCATCTCCCCCTCCTTCTTTCCCATCTCCTCCTCCTTCTTTCCCTTCTCCTCCTCCTTCTTTCCTTTCTCCGCCTCCTTCTTTCCTTTCTCCTCCTCCTTCTTTCCCTTCTCCTCCTTCTTTCCTTTCTCCTCCTCCTTCTTTCCCATCTCCTTCTCCTTCTTTCGCTTCTCCTCCTCCTTCTTTCTTTTCTCCTCTTTCTTCTTTCCCGTCTCCTTCTCCTTCTTTCCCGTCTCCTTCTCCTTCTTTCCCTTCTCCTCCTCCTTCTTTCCCTTCTCCTATTACTCTTTTTCCTTCTTCTCCACCTTTTCCACTTCTTCCTCTTCCTTAGTTTCTTTTCCCCCCATCTTCTCTCCTATTCCTCTTTCCTCTTCCTCGCTTTCATCCTCTCTTCTCCCTTCCACGTTCTCCTCTTCTTCCACCTCCTCTACATTCTCTTTCTCCACATTCTCCACCGCCTCCTCCTGCTCCCCTCCCCCATCCTCCATATTCCTCTTTTCTTCATCCTCCTCCACCTCCTCCTCCTCCCCATCCACCTCCTCCGCCACCACCTCCTCCTCCTCCCTCTCATCCACCTCCACCTCCTCCTCCCCATCCACCTCCTCCTCCACCACCTCCTCCTCCACCAACTCCATCTCCTCTCCCCTCCTCCATCACCGCCTCCTCCACCAACCCCTCCTCCTCCACCTCCTCCTCCGCCCTCTCCTCCCCCTCTCCTCCCCCTCCACCTCCTTCTACATATCAACACCAACCAGCCCATATAAACGTACTTATCACAGCCTCACCTTGACTCAGTCACCTTTCCATACTCATCATAATCATCATCATCACCATCATCATTATCATCATGCTGTCAGTCGCAATGCGACAAAGACTGCTTTCATTATAAAAGCTGCTTGCAAAGCGTTGAAGTGCTGCTGGCTTTTGCGAGTTACTACCAGCACTCTCTCAGGGAGCAAATAGAGGTCTCACACCAGCAAGAACACATCATAGACCCTATAATACTAAGACGGCTAAAGGCTGCATTCCATATACGCGTAATGCGTAATGCGTTATGCATTACGCGTTATGCGTTATGCGAATGCCAGCATTCCATATACGCGTAATGCGTATTGCGTTATGCGTTATGCGTTATGCAGTGAAGTATATAAAAAGTGTATAAAAGTGTGTGTGACTCTGTGTCTCTGTGTGTGTCTCTGTGTGTGTGTCTGTGTCTCTGTGTCTCTGTGTGTGTCTCTGTCTGTGTCTGTGTGTGTGTGACTCTGTGTCTCTGTGTGTGTCTCTATGTGTGTGTCTGTGTCTCTGTGTCTCTGACAAAGAGACACACACAGACACATATACACACACAGACACACACAGAGACACACACAGAGACACACAGAGACACAGATACACACACAGAGACACACACAGAGACACAGAGACACAACACAGAGACACAACACAGAGACACACACACAGAGACACACACACAGAGACACACACACAGACACACACACAGAGACACACAGAGACACAGAGACACACACACAGAGACACAGATACACACACACAGACACACACAGAGACACACACAGAGACACACAGAGACACAACACAGAGACACACACACAGAGACACACCCACACAGACACACACACACACACAGAGACACAGATACACACACAGAGACACACACAGAGACACACACAGAGACACAACACAGAGACATACACACAGACACAGAGCACACACACAGACACACACAGAGACACACACAGAGAAACACACACAGACACAAAGACACACACACAGACACACACACAGAAACACAGAGACACACATAGAGACACAGAGATACACACACAGACACACACACATCAACAGAGACACAAAGACACAGAGACACAGACACACACACAGACACAGAGACACAACACAGAGACACACACAGAGACACACACAGAGACACACACAGAGACACACACAGACACAGATACACACACATATACAAACACACAGACACAGAGACACAACACAGAGACACACACAGAGACACACACACAGAGACACACACACACATACAGACACACACACACACAGACACACACACACAGACACAGATACCCACACAGAGACACACACACACAGAATGGGACGGTCCAAACATGGCTCAGTTTAGCTTGCTTAGAGGGATGTTAGGACCGTCCCAAATATGAAGACTGCTTCCTAACAGGTCCGCCGCATACACCTACATGTTTGCACCGGCTGTCCGTAATTATCAGTCGCCTCCTCCAGCCTTATATCAATGGACAAATGCGACTGATGCTTTTCTGTTCACACCACCTTGTCCCGGCTGTCCGTAATTATCAGTCGCCTCCTCCAGCCTTATATCAATGGACAAATGCGACTGATGGTTTTCTATTCGCACCACCTTGAAGAGTGCTTCCTAACAGGTCAGCCGCATAAACCTACATGTTTGCACCGTCCCATTCTTCATATTTCTCATGAAGACCGTAATTATCAGTCGCCTCCTCCAGCCTTATATCAATGGACAAATGCGACTGATGCTTTTCTGTTCGCACCACCTTGTCCCGGCTGTCCGTAATTATCAGTCGCCTCCTCCAGCCTTATATCAATGGACAAATGCGACTGATGCTTTTCTATTCGCACCACCTTTACGCATTACGCATTACGCACCGATCGCTACATGGAGCGATCGGGATAATGGATTTTATTCGCATTCGCATTCGCATTACGCATTACGCGTATATGGAATGTAGCTCATAGGTTTCAAGGCGTTTCGATTTTTTGTCGCATTCGCATTCGCATTCGCATTACGCATTACGCGTATATGGAATGCGCCCTTCACTCCCTATCTCTCCCATGGTAATGTAAATTTTGCAGTGCCACCTTGTGGTGGGTTTGATCAGCCCGGCTGCTGGTTGGTGTTTCACATGTAAACACATATAATTATATTATACATGAGATAGATAAGTATGAATACACATCAATATGAAATTGCTATGAACAAACACACATCATCATCAGCATCATCATCAGCATCGCGATCATCACACATCTTTCACATTCATATATACATTTATACATATAATATCGCACCTGTTTAACCAAGAGAACAGCCAGCACACCAAGTGGTGGCTTTGATCATTTTGATTACACAGTACAGGCTGAGTGAGCCGTCTTAGTATTATAGGGTCTTTGAACACGTCAAGACAGGCGCAAACTATTTTCCATGCTATAGCGACTCAAATTTATTCTTCGCTAAGTAGCCATTCACCAGGTTCTCGTCAGGCAGGAAGCTGGAGTTGTCGTAAGCCGCTTCCTCGCCATGCGGCTGCCCATAAATCCGCGTGTTCATGTAGTTCCAGAGCAGCTTGAAGCAGAACTTGTACTGTTCCTAGAAGGGAAGTAAGTATCGGGACACACTGTAGCTACAGAAGGTGAATACAGCATTCCAAGTTACCCTTCACTGGTCCCTCAGGATCTATGATAATGACCCTTGTTATACTACTCCAACGCTGCGTAAAATATTCCGATATTCGGCAAGGGGGGAATGCAAATGTTCTATTACTGATTAGTGTACGTGACCAGGCACATGTATAGATTTATATGGGCTGGTGGTGCCTGAGTGGGATGTAAATAGACACAGTGGTGCTGGCACGTCTGGGTGTGATTGCACTCAGGGCCTAGCCCTTCTGCTGGGGTAAGGGTCACCACACTCAAAAGGTCAAGGTTGGTGGTGGCCATGGGGGGCCATACAGCTACTGGTGGTGGGCAGACCACTGGTATCCATAGAGACCAGGAATGCTGGATTCCTATTGGTGGGACCAGGAATGCTCGATTCCCATTGGTGGAAGGAGGTGGTATGATACCCTACAATGAACCCATGTAACTATATAAGCAATAAACCAGAGGGCTGGACTCTCTCTTCTTCTATTATACTTTCCTCTCTTTGTCTGTATTGTTTTCCTCATAGCCTAGATACACAGCTACAGATCCGAGCATTAGATTCTACAGCTGTGTAAACACACCGGTGTCGCGGTTTGAGATTGTACCCGGTTTAAAACAGTCCTTTTTGCAATGCGCATGCGTCAATGTCGAACAGCATTTCTGCCAGATTGAGATTGTACCCATGTTTAATAACTTTTGAATTGCTTGTTAACTTGTTAGCTAATTTCTTGGAGGATAAAACATTGATATAAATAGTTTGTTTACGAAGGAGAGAAGTTTTGAAAGTGAGTAGAGTGACAGTTGGCTCACGGTATAGAGGCGGTGGGGAGGAGAGAATGCCTGATCCGCAGTGAATGACATGGAAGTTAAGGTGATTAGAGAGAATAATTAAGGGGCTGCCATTATTTATATCCATATAATAAATTATATAGTACATTTTAAGGGATGAAAGTGGTCTACATTTGTCAACTAGGTCAAATGAGTAAAAGAAATGAAGCCATTTGATTGCGATACGAGACAGTGATTCATCAAAATGGTAATTTAATTTCCTGTTATTCCCTTAGATGTCTGAACTACAGAGAATAGAGCAAACCATGGTGAATATTGCCCCTATTGTGCATTGTTTTACTTAGATGTTGCTAGGACGTAAAACAACAATAAACAAACATCTAATTGGGTCCGAGCGTAAGCAGGCATGAGCCTGATGTTATATAGGGGACATTCTCAAACTGGGAACATTCTCAAACTGCAGCAACTGCAGTTTGAAATTGCCATTCGACTTTGACGCATGCACCCCCCAAATAGCCGATGTCTACTTTTTGTGCTGGGGGGTCGTTAAACAAACAAATATTGACACATGCGCATTGTGAAAAGGACCATTTTAATCCGGGTACAATCTCAAACCGCGACACCAGTTCACAGCTGCAGCTTACATGTCGAAATTTGAGGTTGATGCCCTTCCCGCCTGTATCCTTCACTTTAAAACCCTATACTTTAAAGTCACTTTTCACCGATAACCACACAACGCCTGCTGACTAAGCGTCATAGGTTCTTGCCATACATTTGTTTCTAATGTAGATTGCGGTGTAATTGTCCTAGCTAATATTTTAATTCAGATAAAATACCCCTTCCTGCATTTGCATGTCCACTGACACCCAAACTACAAATTACTGATTCTGGTCAGCGATAACCTAACCTAATTTTGCTTTGTTTGTTGTTGTTTTACGTCCTAGCACTATCTAAAGTCATATCAGGATGGGTACTGACTGGTGAGAGTGCACACTCACGGTGACTTTATTTTTCTGCCCCACTGGGAGACTAGGCCGGCAGCACCATGACCCGATATCCCACTAAGTCACATTATCCTGACACTGAACCAACCAGTCCTTACCCTATCGTAATAATGCCCAGCGCCTGGCTAGGAAGCAATAAATATAAATTTTTATGTCATTGGTTTGACTTGACCAGGGTTCAAACCCACAAACCTATGGGTTTGGATCCCCGATCTCTCAAAACAGGAGACGGACGCTCAACTCATTCGGCCATCCCGTCTGGTCCCTCACCTAATTAGCACCCATGGTAACCCCTCGCGCACCCATGTGTGCAGGCAGCAGGGTCCATGGCTGCTCCACCAGTGCACAACACACATGCACACATACGCTATTCACTATGTGTGTGCTACCACTGTGCACGCCCCATAAATGTACCTTAAATGTAGTTTATTAGTGAATAATGCCTTTTGTCAGCGCCAGATCACTGGTCTTCAAGCCGTTCAGTACAATTTGTTGGTCCATAAATGAAACTTATCAGTTGTAATAATAAACACATGCAAATCCTGTTCGATAATAAAAGTATTATACATAACATAAATGAACTATTAGTTGTAATAGTAACTGCATACAATTCCAGTTCAATAAAAGTATTATGCACTTGGTGAATATGCATCACATGGTATTGCATGATTCTAGAATTTTCTTTAAACATTTCTTTCTTCCTTTGTTTTTATCTCTGCTTTTTTCAAAAACATATAACAAATCTCCAATACACATATATATATAGTGTAAATATGCAAATCAGTGGGTCCAATCACCAATGCAGTGGGGACTTACATCTGACGGGTTTTATGTCAATTTCAATGAAAATGTTAGGTAGTAGGTGTTGAAAGAAGGTGTAATAGACTACATCACGGTTCCGACTGCGCATGCGCTGAAAACGGTGTTGGGAGCAAAGCAAATGCGTACGGCCATTGAGTTTGCCGATACGCGAAGGGCAAAACTCAGATTTGATTCAAAATAAATAGAAATACATAACAATTTGGCACAAATATCTACAGAAACATGCAATATAATAATATAATGAATATGTTTAAGACATAACTCTCGATAAATAAGCATTTTGAGCTAAGAAACATATTATTTCAGTCACTTTACAGGCTGATGTTTACATCACCATTGATTAGCCAGAAGTAATTCTTGTTCTAAATATTAAAATGTCAAATGTATCACCAAAAACTTGTTTCAAAGAAATATATAACCAATATCTGGTTAACCCTACTCATTTTCTATTTCTACATGTGTCATTAACCATAGGATATAAATAAAAACATGAATAAAATAAGTAAAACTGACTCTGGCTATGGCTCTAACACTAGTCTGAGTGCCTAGCTTTGTCTAATTCTAAATGCACATGGCATAAGATGTGCTGGTTATATTGATGTAAATGCAATGCTAGATAAAAGATTAATATCTTAATTTATTATATATATTTTTTTAGTTGGTATTCTATGTTTCAAACAAGAGCTGAGATGAGCTGAAACTAGCACATTTCATAGCTGCACCCAGTGTATTAGCATGTGCCATGTGCTTCTCGCGGGTTTGTTTTGCTCTGATGCATCCCACAATGCACCGCGCCACTGGAACCGTGATGTAGTCTATAGGGTGGGGTTATCAGTAGTGACTCATTGTACATGCTCTGTGGAAAAGGTCTACTATTAAAAATGCTGGAGAATGACTTGGTTTCATCAATTCTGAATTCTAGCAAATGATCTCCAGTAGACTTCTAAATGCGTTTGATTTGTCTGTTTGTTAGGGTTTTATGTCATAGCAACATCTAAGGTCATATCAGGATGGGTACCAACTTGTGACAGTGTGCACTCATGACGATTTCTTGCCCCATTCCACTGAAACCAGGCCGCTTAATATATATATAATATATATTTTATATATATATATATTTATATTATATATTATATATTTATATATATATATATACAAAACCATGTAAACGCCAATCCAAAAATGAAGATAAACATCCGAATCAAAGCTTCAAAATGTTAATTTTGTTATATTCCTACTCTTTTGTTCATTGCTCCATAGCCATGTGATCAGATGAAAAATGGAATTGGGGGAAATCTAAATTATTTTCTGGTAAAAATCTGTTATTTAAACTACATTTTTTTATTGGTGTTTACATGGTTTTGCACCTGAACTCTTCATATATATATTAAAGAAATGAAATAAAAGGGTAATGTATATATACATATATTTTTTGGGGGTACATTAGTTGATTAAGCAAGGGAAATTTAAATCGTGGAGAGTGGTCTTCCTCATTCCACTGCTCCTTGCCCTATCCTAGTAATGCGTATATGTGTGTATATATATATATATATGTGTATATATATATATATATATAAATATATATATATATATATAAAAGAAATAATGGCGGAAAGGAAACTGAACCGAATGGGAGAGTTACAATTCGGGAACTTACGAGTGAGCTGACGCAGTGCGGCCGTCTGCGCTTGAGGTGCTTGATGGTGTGGAAGACATCCACCTCCTTGTCTAAGACCATATGTTCGAAGAGAACGTAGCACGCGCAGTAGAAGCCACTCTGGCTCGCGCCGTCCATGCAGTGGACGACGACAGGCTCATCGAGAGCGTCCGATTCCTTGCGCCATGAGTCCACGAGGTCCACGAGGTGCAGGAAGCCATCACGTGACCACGGCGTCTTCTCGTACATGCGCCAAGCCTCAAACTGGAACTGCCGCACATCACGTGGTGCTTCGTGTTGCCTGTCAGCGCTGCGCAGGCGCATAGTGCGCACCGTGAAGCTGTCCTCCTCGATGACGTCACACAGCGTCACGACGAACGGCCCCCAGCGTTCGTCGCCCAGACGCCGTGGCCAGTATGGAACGCAGGTGTCTTCACGAAAGTTGCTGCTGTTGAGCATCACAATCGTGTTGACACCATAGTCGAAGACCATCCGCCAAAAGTCAGTCAGTGTTTCGCGCATTGGCGTCTGCGTCAGAATGAAAGCCTTCTGCTGCTTGTAGCTGTCGACGAAGGTGGCATTGATGTAATCCGCAAGGTGGAGGCCGCCTGGTGGCAGCAAGGGAACGCGGAAGTCATCCAGGGGAATGATGGACTTGAAGCGGTTCTTGTTGATGTTCTCTTCGCGCAATGCCACGAGGCACTTCTCAGGCCGAAGCGGTGGCACAAACTCTTCAAGCACCTCAAACTGTTCGCGGAAGAGCGACTTGTCTGTGATGGGGTTGACGGTGGAGAGGAGGCGGTAGTTGACGCGAAGATCCTCACCGACGACGTTGTAGATGGTGATGAGGGCTTCGAAGAGTGCATCATATATGAACATGTACTGCTTCAAGGTGCGCACCATCATCACGCGGTCCCTGCGCATCCGCTCGACAAACTTGAAGACATTCACCTGGTTCTCCAGTTTCGCCTGCTCCATGAGCGCATCGAAGGCGATGAACACAGCCGTCCGACTCACACCCGTCCCACAATGCACCAGTTGCGGAACGCTGTCGTTAATCACCGAAGTCTTCACTTTCATTTGGAAGTCAAGGAAGGGGATCGGGTCGTCAGGGATGCCGTGATCCGGCCACGCCGTGAATTGATACTGCGTGACCCGCTGCCAAGATCCACGGACATCTCTGACGTCGAACTTCCGTACGGTGAAGTTCGCGAACTCGTCAGTCTCCACGTGGGATACCGTCAGGGCGCCGAACTGGACCGCGCCAAGGTCGGGCCAGTACTGCTCGCTCTTCGTGATGCCATCTTCGACTAGGCGGCACAGGAAGACCACCTGCGACACCTTCTCCTGCACAATCATCTGCCAGAAGTCCTCGATGGTGGCATCATTGAACGGACTCTGCGAAGCGATGTAGGCGGCTTTGACGTGGAAGCCCAGGATGTAGTTGGCGTTGACGTAGCCCTGGTGATTCTTCCGGTTAAGCACGACCCGGCTGTGATCATACGCGAGAAGATTCTCGAACCGATTCTTGTCCAGATTCTCAGGCCGCTGTGCAACTTTCCATGGGTGGCATTGCTTCTGCGGTAACTCACAGTACTCCTCTTCGAACGAGATTGTCGGCCTCTTGTTCTGGATGTCGGACACCTTGAGGTCTTCCGGGGCGTAGCGCCAGTCTTGGTGGATGGCGATGTGCCGGCTTTGGTTCAGCTCGTGGGTGTCGCTCCACTGATTCTTCTTGTTCTTCTGCAGAGTGCTGCCGCCGTAGTTGAGCGTGTAGTAATCCATCCAGGTCGGCTTCGTGTTCATGTCTTCCTTCCCCGACCTCTTCTTCCGGCGACAGCAACAGAAGAAGAGCAGGAGCAGCAGCCCGAGCAGCAGCAGTAACAACCCGACCCCGACCCCGACGCCGATCGCGAGATTCTCGTCTGTCCCAGTCGCGGCGATGGCGGGCGTCGTGTCCTGGGTCGTCGGGTCGGGCACCGACGTCGTCGTGGAGGTTGTCGTCGTCGTGGTTGGCGGGTCCAGCGTCACGATGCGCAGGTTCGTCGAGATCGGGATCTGGACATGGTTCTGGTCGCTGAAGCCATCCAGAAAGCTCTCCACGACGAAGTACAGCTCATAATCGGCGTCCTTAGCGAGCGGACGGTTGCGGAAGCCGCCGTATGTCTTGTTGTCGCCCAAAATGAAGCGGCGCGCCTTGGTGAGGTCAGTGCGCTCCAACATGGCGGCCGTGTAGCCGTCGTCGATGCCAAGGCGGTCGATCGGATCTTGCGCTACTTGCCGCTTGCGCCGTCGCCGCTTTAGCCCGTTGCGCTGCGACCGGGCGACGATGAGGTAGTAGCGCGACACGGGGCCGGTGGTCGGAACGACTGGCTGGATGGTGAGCGTGATGTGCGTCGCCGTCACCCGGTGGACAGTTGGCATGGGTGGCGCCGGTGGCTTGCCGACCCGTGTCCACGTGACCAGCGGAGACGCTGGTCCCCGTCCGCCGCTGGTGCTGGCGCTCACCAGCACACGGTACTGGACGGCTGGGAACAGCTGGCACTGCTGGTGTTGGTAGCGCGCGGCCGGCACTTGGACATCCGGCACGGAGACGGGCGACGTGGCCGAGCTGACCGCGAGCACATCGTAGGAAATCTGTGATAAAGCGTTACGATTAGCCAGAAACCACCCAGTCCATTGCGCTATGACCTATTCACACACTGCTTTCAACACGGCTGGACACGCCACTTGCATGTTACCAGCACTCAATTGGGAACAACGAGTCACCCTCACAATACTTAATACGCACTCGCCTGTCAGTTATACTTAATACGCACTCGTCTGTCAGTTATACTCTACTCGCCTAGTAATAACGATGTACTCTCACACTTCAATAAATCAGGTTAATATTATTTTTCTCTTTTTATCACATTGGCAAAGAGATCATGCATGCTATTTACATTGTAAAAATTGTTGGCGCAAGGACATAATATCAACACAGTTTAATCAACTGTGTTATTTGATGCTGCCGAAAAAAATCTAATTCCTGAATATATATTATGTGTATATATATATTTTCAGCGGTACAGTGAGTGAACCTAATGGCTGCTGAACCGTGGGCGAGTAGGTGGCGCCACGTGGGGATGTGAGGTTGTACCAGTAGATGACCTAATGAATACTTAGTGGCTGGGGAGTAGATGGGATCTTCCAGCTTATTATACGCGTATAATGGCTTATACAGCATATATATATGGATATTAGGGTATGCAGGTATTGCAGGTATAGCAGTACCTCAGGGAGTTTGACGCCCCTGCCCTGCAGAGTTGTAAACCACTGCCTTGTGGTACAGGTTCTTGATAGAACCGAAGGCTAAGGGAGCAAACCCTAAACAGAAAACCATGACACTGTGGCAGCATTAAGGGCAGTTGATGTATGGAACTCCCAACATCTCCCGACCAGCCACTGCAGGGACAAATAGTTTTGCTCCTGTCTGGACATGTTCTTGCCGGTGTGAAACCTCTATTTGCTCCCCGAGCGAGTGCCGCTGGTAACTTGCAAAAGCCAGCAGCACTTCAACACTTTTGCAGGCAGCCTTCATGAAATGAAACCTGAACCTGAGAGACATTAAGACCGACTCATGGACATCACTCTCACAGCAGAGAGCTAAACGGAGAGCGGCAGTCAAGTAATGAAAGCAGTCTTTGTCGCATCGCGACCGACAGCATGATGATGATAATGATGATATGGATAGTGATAAGACCGTTATTGCTTGTAATAAGATCTGGAGTCCCCCCCCCATCCACTGGGGTTGGGGGGGGGGGTCCCGGAATGCACCGCTCACCTCTTGCGCGGGGCTTGACACTCCACTCGCCTGGAAGTTTTTACACATATATATATATATACATTATATATATACATTATATATATTACACACATACACACACATATATATATACATATATATATATATATATATATACATTATATATATTCAGTAAATGGCTAGGGCTCGCTGGCCAGAGGAGTCGTTGAAGACAAGTTCCAGGTTTAGGTTTTAGGGATTAATCTCCCACTTGTTGAGGCGGGGGTTCTAACCGTCAGCTCCTCTCCACCCCCGCCCCACTCATACCACCACCCCCCCATACCCCACCCCACCCCCAACCTAACCCCCACCCCCTTAAAGTTGCATAGTCCAATGGTTTTTGATTTCTGTATTTTTTATGAGATAAATATATTAGATCGATCACTAGTATCTACTTTACATTAGTTCAAAGTTACTTTTATTTTAAATAGTAAACTTTTGATTGCAAACATGTAAAATTAGTTTTGGCAAGCTTGCCAAAACTCTCACACCATAGACTTCTGAAGTAACAGGTTCTGTTAAATTGACTCAGTATAGACGAGATCATCGTACTGACTGCGCATGCACTGAAAACGGCGTTGTCAGCAAAGCAAAGGCTTACAGCCATTGAGTTTGCTGATACGCATAGGGAAAAACTTCAATTTTATTCAAAATTAATAAAAATACATAACAATTTGGCACAAACATGGACAGAAGGATACAATATAATAATATAATGAATATGTTTAAGACACAAATCTCCATAATTAAGCATTTTGAGCTAAGAAAGATACAATTTCAGTCAGTTTACAGCCTGATGTTTACATCACCATTGATTAGCCATAAGTAATTCTTGTTCTAAACTTGTTTCACAGAAATATATAGCCAATATCTGATTAATGCGACTCATTTTCTATTTCTACATCTGTCATTAACCAGAGGATATAAATAAAAACACAAATAAAATAAGTAAAACTGACTCTGGCTATGGCTCTACACTAGTCTGAGTGCCAAGATTTGTCTAAATCTAAATGCACATGGCATAAGATGTGCTGATTATATTGATGTAAATGCAATGCTGGATAAAAGATTAATATCTTAATTTATTATATATATTGTTTTAGTTGGTGTTCTATGTTTCAAGCAAGAGCTGAGATGAGCTGAAACTAGCACATTTCATAGCTGCACCCAGTGTATTAGCATGTGCCATGTGCTTCTCACGGGTTTGTTTTGCTTTGACGCATCCCACATTGCACCACGCCGCTGGAATGGTGATGTAGTCTATTGCCTTCTACGCAGAAACAAATGCTTAATAAATGCATGAGTATCTAAGTTAGATATGTAAAATCAAATCTTGATAACAGGTTTGGTTTTGAAAATTTGATATTTCATCGGACTATGCAGCTTTAACCCCACCCCCAAAGTACATGAAAACAAGATGCCTGAAAACGCTGGATATTCTGAGGGTGCTGTCCAGCTCAGAGTGGGGAACGGACAGAGATGTTCTGCTCTCCATGTACAGAACCTTGGTTCGGTCACGAGTGGATTACGGCAGCATAGTATACGGTTCCGCAAGAAAATCATATATTGGGCTGCTAGACACGATCCACCACCAGGGACTGTGCCTGGACCTTGGGGCCTTCCGCACCTCACCGGTTCAGAGCCTTTACATCGAAGCCAATGAACCATCACTTAACAACAGGAGAATCAAACTGGCCATGCAATATGTAGTCAAGATAAAAACTAATGCATTGAATCCTGCACACAATTGTCTATTCAAGCAACATGATGAATCCAGGTATGAAGCCAGGCTGAATTACATCCGGCCACTGAGGCTCCGAATGAAACCTCATTTGGAGGCCTTGGGCGTGGATTTGGACATGTTGGAGGATGCCAAAGTCCCAGAACATCCCCCGTGGTCGTTGAGAAAGCCACCGGTTATCTTCCGACTCACGGAACTGAGGAAGTCTGGGACACATCCACTTGAGTACCAAGGACTGCATGCAGAGATTCAAGGCCAGTTTGCAGACCACCTCTCCATATACACTGATGGTTCGAAAGACCAAAGCCGGGTAGCTGCTGCGGCAGTCTGCCGACAGGAAAAATTTGGTGTAGGTTTGCCCGATCAGAGCTAGATTTTTACAGCAGAAGCCCGAGCACTCCTTCTCGCGTTGGAGTGTATCGAGGTATCCAAAAACACTAACTATGTTATGTACAGTGATTCGTTCTCTTGCCTCCTGGCTGTTGCTGGACTGAAAATGAATCACCCTATTCTAGCAATGGTCATTTATAAAATGAACCAACTGACAACAGATGGGTATGACATCCACCTGTGCTGGGTGCCTGGCCATGCCGGCATACAAGGAAATGAACGAGCTGATCGGGCTGTGAAGAAGGCCCTGAACTGTGATCTTTAACCTTGTCTGATCCCTCACTCTGATCTGAAACCACTAATAGCCACCCACATAAAATCCAAATGGCAACATGAGTGGGATGACAACATTAATAAACTTAAAGAAATTGAACCATCTGTTGGAAAGCCACCACAGACCAAATGGTCCTTAGCCGCTGCCGTATTGGCCACTCATGGCTTACACATGCTTTTCTGGTCAAGGGGGAACCTCCCCCTGAATGTCTTGGGTGTCAGTCCCCGCTGACATTCAAGCACATTTGACTAAGCTGCGTTGATTTTTTGGCCCTGCACCAACAGTTCTACACTGCAGACAGTATGCATGACTTTTTTACTAAGGTAAATCAGGAAAACATTTTAGCCTTTTTGAGGGCAGCTGGACTGTACCACCTCATATAGTTTACTAAATAGATTCTACCAATTATTAATAAAACTTTTCTTTTTCTATGGGAATTTGTTTCCCTTGACCACAAATATATGATTGTGAGCTTTCTAATTTAATGAGTGTCTATTGGCACATAATTGATTGTCTGCTTTTACATGTAAAAGTGATGGTTTGAACAAAAAACAAACATTTCTCGCCATGAATATGGCCTATGCTGCCGACACGGCGTAAAGCAACCACCAATCAATCAATCAACCACCCCCATCCTAACCCCCCCCACTACCATTTCAACACCACCCTAACCCCACATCAACCACCACCTACTCCCACCACAACCCCCATCACCTTCTCCACCCTCACCCACACCACCCACATCACCCACTCACCGCCATTCCCCCCCTCCTACACCCCATCCTTCACCCTCCCCCCCTCCAACCACGCACCCCCCCACCAAGCACCACCCGCCTGGTTCTGCCCCGCCCCCCTCCACCTCTCCCTCCGCCTCACCGTGTAGTGCGTGATGACGCCGCTAGTCCAGCGTGGCGCTGCCCACTGTACCCGGATGCAGGTGGAGTTACGGTGGACCCGGTGCAGGTTGAGGGGGCTGCCCGGGGCGCCCTCTGCCGTCCGCCACACGAGGGGGGCGCTGGGCGGCCCCCACCCCGCGTTATCCTCGGCCAGGGTTCGAGCCTTCACCTGCAACAACAGTCAACAAGATACTGCATTCATTCTTTCATGCATTCACTAATTAAGCTACGGGATGCGGTGCCCGAATCATTTAGGAACGCAAGCTTCGCGTGCAGAAGGTCGGGAATTTGATTCTCCGTCGAGTCAATCCAACGACTTACAAAATTGATACTTGTCACTACCTAGCCGGGTGCACAGCATTACCAGGATAGGGCAAAGAGTGGTTAGGTTACTATTAGGATAATGTGACTGAGTGGGAAATTGGGTTATGGTGTCAGTCGCCGGGTCTCCCTGTGGCGCAGCACTATAAAGTCAGTATATAGTCAATATATAGTCAGTAAATAGTCACTATTTTGCCACCACATTGTCAGTATATACAGTGTTTTATAATCAGTCCCTTCATGGTTAATTCACGCTCACAAGAAGGCCAATCGTCCACGGCGCGTCGCCCGTGACGTACCGTGATGACGTAGGTGACGTAGGCCTCCAGGTTGTCCAGCACCTTCCGTCGGGGCAGCGTCGCATTGCTGTAGACGGAAGTCGTCACGTCGGGATCAGCCTCGTTCTGACGACTCAGCATGTAGTTCTTGAGCAGCCCGTTGGGGGGCGTCGGCGCGTCCCACGTAACAGTGATCGTCGTAGACGTGACGTTCACAGCGCGCACATTCTTTGGCGCAGCCGGAACTGTAGCGGAACCGGAAGTGTAATTGGAAGGGGGGGGGTCAGTCCGACATGAATGCAGTCATCAACTTGTTTACGTCTAGTTTTGATTGCACATAGCTTTAAAGGCCATTTTACAAGTGTTTGATTGAGTGTTTGATTGAGTGTTTGATTGAGTGTGTGATTGAGCGTTTGTTTGATTGAGTGTTTGATTGAGTGTGTGATTGAGTGTTTGACTGCATGTTTGACTGTGTGTTTGATTGCGTGTTTCACTGTGTGTTTGACTGCATGTTTGATTGCGTGTTTGATTGAGTGGTTGAAATTTGCATAATACCCCAGTCACACTCCGCTTGTGAGCGCTTGCGACCATCCACGACCAGCCAAAAACCGGGTGGTCAAAAGCGTTTGCAAGAGTCCACAAGCATCCGCAAGCATCCGCAAGCATCCACAAGCGTCTGCAAGTGGGCACAAGCGTTCACAAGCATTCACAAGAGTCCGCTAGAGTCTGCAAGCGTCTGCAAGCATCCACAAGAGTCCACAAGCGTCTGCAAGTGTCCGCAAGCGTCCACAAACATTTGCAAGCGGTCGCAAGCGGTCGCAAGCGTCCGCAAGCGTCCGCAAGCGTCCGCAAGCGTCCGCAAGCGTCTGCAAGCGTCCGCAAGCATCCGCAAGCATCCGCAAGCGTCCGCAAGCATCCTCAAGCATCCACCTCCCCTCCCCCTCACCCCCGCTCCACTCACCGCTCTGCCGGGTAGTGAAGTGCAGTCCGCCCGACGCCTCCGTCCGCCCATTGCCGTTGTCGAACGCTGCCCGTACCTCGTACCCGGTGTACGGACGCAGCTCGGACAGCGCCAGTGACGTCACGTTCGTACTTTCTGACGTCACGAGACCAGAGCGTGGCACGTCGAAGACGCTGATGACGTAACGGCCAGAGGCGCTGCCCCGGCGTCCGCACGGTATCGGGTCCCACCGCACGGTGGCGCCACGAGCCGACACTGCCACCTGGCGAAGGTTCTCAACGCGGCCGGTAGGCGCTGCAAGGCCACAAGGTCACAAGATCACTAGGTCAGTGAGTGACTGTTTTTAGCTTGGGTTAGTTTTTTTTGGAAATGAATTTTATTCATATACATGTATATGTTTTGTCAGTGCCGTAGCAAGTGCTACAGATATTTACATAAAATCCTTCTTTTATGTCGTTAATATAGTAAATTGAAGTGTGAGGTAAATTCTGAAATTGAAGTGTACACAATGCAAAAAGAAATGAGTATGAGGTACGTCAAATCATATTACATTTAGATGCAATGCTTTAGTTATTGGTTTAGGATTTCCAATTCAATGTATACTAATACCTTTACTTACTTGGTCTTAGTTCGATGTGATCAGATACTCTTATTTATTATGTGGTTTTGTATGTGCGTGTTAGTTGGGGTATTTTTGCATTAGTATTTCAAGAAGTCTTGACTATTGATCTACGTCCTGGTTTTTTTTTTTAACATTGTTTTCACTTTTTATTTGTAAAACATCATTTTGTTTGCTTAACTGTAATCAATAAAATCTTATTTAAATGTGTTTTGTACGTTAAAACGATGTTATGGACGTGTGCTTAATTACATGGGACATTTTAACATAGTCCTTAGTTTGTATAAGCTCAAAAGCAAAAAGTGAAATAGCTTTTTTTTTTCTTTTTTTCTGTTTTTTTCAATTTTGACATATCTACAACATGTAAACGATCATACGAATATGGGTTCGGCTATTATTTGGAATGTTTTCTGCTATTATTTGGAATGTTTTCACTTTTGTATTCCACGTCACAAAAGTGGGACCCAGTTTCAGAGAACGGCCCATATAGATAGATATATCTGATGTATAAGAAGTATATGAGTATAAATATCGTTGACCAGTGGCGCACCTATCGGCGGTGAGAGGAACGTGGTGCCGACCGCCTCCCCTTCTCCAGCCTCGTTTTCGCCAACCACCGTCACGGTGTAGGTCGAGTAACCTTGGATACCGTCAAGGACGAGACTGACATCAGACGCTGTTGCCATGACGACCTGGGGCGAGTCGCTCACCGGAAGTTGGCAGTTACCCACGTCAACCTTGACGTAGGTGACCTTGAGATGCGCAAAAGCAAGGTCAGAGTGATTTGACACGTGACTTGGTTGCTGTTTGAAGGCGAGTGGTGGCGCCACAGTCGGAGCTGAGGCGAGTAGGCGTGAGCAGTAGATGAGTAGTCTGAGGCTCAACCACCCGATTACTGGTGGGTGGGTGTTAGGAGTGAGTATAGAATTCCGGGTTATTATACTCGTATAATTCTTATGCAGCATATATTTATAAATATATATATATATATAAACATATATATACATATTTGCTGTATAAGCCATTATCTATGCATAATACCAAACGGTGATTCAGTTTTATAGAGTCGTTCTGATCACTACTCTCCTCTGTAAATCGGCGCTGACAACATGCATCATCATACTCCACTAATACTTCGCCATGTATGGATTGTTAATAGCATGGTGTTTTTTTTTGCTTACCATACACATTTCATATTAATTCTGATGGTTTTGACTAACTTTGGTCACTTCGGCCAGAGTGGCATCCATTTTGAGTCACATAACAGCGAGTGTTGTTAAGTCCACCATTAGATAGCACCACTAATATGGCTGACCGCATAAAGGTACAGATAGATGGATTCTACCAGATGGCGGCACTATATTGAAATGGGACTGTGCACGAGTAAGTAATATAGCAGAGACATAGATATATATATACAGGGTCTCTAAATATAGTCTGAGATCATGAATATAATATATAATGACAATTCAACACAATATTAGTCCAGGGATTGATGCAGAGCCTAGTACAAGTATAATAAAGCTGGAAGATTCCATCTATTCCCCAGCCTCCTCAGTCATCGGCTGGTTGAGTCTCTATATTATGTCATCTACTGGTACAACCTCAGCTCTCCATGTGGCGCCACCTACCCGTCCATGCCTCAGTGACCATTACGCTCTCTCACAGTACCGCTGAAATTTCTTTTGTGTGTGATGAATTTATTTACCCTGCCTATAACGGATAAGTGTGTTAACACTTGTTTTCACCGCTGGGCAGCACTAGTCCAATTTGATTCAAATCTTTTGAATTTTGCTTTAGTAATAATTTAGCTTTTCTTGTTTCTTGTTTATGAATTGTAACTGGGTTGTTTAAACAGTAACATGAGAGTAGGTCGCTGACCGAATGAGTTGAGCTTCTGCCTCCGGTTTTGTCAAGTCATGGGATTCGAACCCCCAGGTTCGAACGCTGGTCGATTCAAACCAATTACATAACAATTTATACTTGTCACTACCTAGCCTGGCACTCAGCACTACTAGGATAGGACATGGATCTGTGGAATGAGGAAGACCAATTGTCCGTGACTGAAAATGTCCTTGCTTAAAGTTGCATAGTCCGATGGTTTTGAATTTCTGTATTTTTTCTGAGATAAATATATTAGATCGATCACTAGTATCTACTTTACATTAGTTCAAAGTTACTTTTATTTTAAATGGTAAACCTTTGAGATATTCTGAGTGCAAACATGGAAAATTAGTTTTGGCAAGCTTGCCAAAACTCTGACACCATAGACTTCTGCAGTGACAGGTTCTGTTAAATTGACTCAGTATTGCTCTCTACGCAGAAACAAATGCTTAATAAGTGCATCAGTATCTAAGTTAGATATGTCAAATCAAATCTAGATAATTGGTTTGGTTTTGAAAATTTGATATTTCATCAGACTATGCAGCTTTAATCAATTAATGTACCAAACACCTAGATTATAGAAGATTAACCCCTATCCAGAGTAGGTAGGTCTAAATATGAGCAAAACCTAATTCGTACATTAACTATGGGAGCTGGTTCCAATATGCAGTGCTTATCTATATTAGCGTAAAGTTGAGTAATTAGTAGAGAATCCCAAAATCAAAATGGTGGCCATAGAATGCTCTCAATTAAACTTATAACGTCTATTATAGGATTAATCTACATGATGTTGATCAATTATTCACCCCAAATGTAGCGGGCTATGATCATGGTACTATATGTTTAGCACTTCAGATTTCAAATCCACGTCGTTATTTCCATAAGCCGGCTTCCTGACACTTTTTCTATCGGATTGTCTAGCAGCCCTGTGTTGGAGACAGTGCGGTGCGGGTATCTAACCACCTCTTACCTTGAACTGGGTTGGCCCATTGTAGGCGGGGTTCAATGAGTTCCCATCACCGTCGCTAGGTGGCAGCCAGCGGACGATAACACTTGACTTATCCTCCAACACCGTCACGGTCACATGACTCACGGGTGGGGGCGCTGTGAAGGGTGGCGAAATATTAATATAAATAAACAATGGCACTACAGTAAAACCTCGCTAACCGACCACCTCCACAGATCGACCACTCCCCTATATCGATAGCTTTATTTGGGTCCCAAACGATCGCCTATTCAATACCATTATAACGATAAAAAAAAGCTCCCTAAACCGACCACCTCCCTAAATGGACCATTTAAAGTCCGTCCCATGGTCGGTCGATTTAGAGAGGTTTTACACAGGTATATGTTTAGGACTTTTGATAGCAAATCCATGTCTTCGTTTCTATAACCTGGCTTCCTGACACTTTTTCTACCTTGGAGACAGTGCAGTTGGAGTGAGCCTGCATTAACCCCCCCCCCCCCCTCCCACACCCCCGCCCTCCTGCCAAGGAGCCAACTACACAGGTACACATACGCAAGGTGATTGCATCACGGAGCCTGGGTGGCCTAATGGTAAGGATGCTCGCTCCAGAATGGTAATAATATGGGTTCAATTCCCGATCTAGGTGCACGATATTCCCATTTGTTTTCAACAAACTTCAACAAACTCCAAACAAACTTTAACAAACTCCAAAAATCTCCAATAGATTGGTATCATGACCAGGATTCTTTACATTCTGTGTATTGTGTGCTGTGGTGTGTGCTGTGTTCTGTGTGTTGTGTGGTGTGTTGTGTGTGGTGTGTGGTGTGTGTTGTGTTGTGTGCTGTGTTGTGTATGATATGTGTTGTGTGCTATGTTGTGTGTGCGGTGTGTTGTGTGATGTGTGCTGTGTTATGTGTGCTGTGTGCTGTGCGTTGTGTGGTGTGTGTGGTGTGGGGTGTGATGTGTGCTGTGTTGTGAGTGCAGTGTGTTGTGTGCTGTGTGCTGTGTGCTGTGTTGTGTGCTATGTGTTGTGTGTTGTGGTCTGTGTGCGGTGTGTTGTGTCCTGTGTGATGTGTGTTGTGTGCTATGTGTTGAGTGTTGTGTTCTGGGTGCGGTGTGTTGTGTGCTGTGTGTTGTGTGTTGTGTGTTATGTGCTGTGTGCTGTGTTGTGTGTGCAGTGTGTTGTTTGCTGTGTGGTGTGTTCTGTGTGCAGTGTGTGGTGTTGTGTGTGTTGTGTGTTATGTGTTGTGTGTTGTGTGTTGTGTGTTGTGTGCTGTGTGTGTTGTGCTGTGTTGTGTGTGGTGTGTACGGTGTGCTGTGTGCTGTGTGTTGTGTGTTGTGTGTTGTGTGTGGTGTGTACGGTGTGCTGTGTGCTGTGTGTTGTGTGCTGTGTGGTGTGTGCTGTACCATCATGTTCCTTCATTGACATGTCTGTAGGAGTGCTGGAGAGATTAAAAGCCTGGGAGAGCTGGCAGTCACCATCAGGCCTCCACTGTGATCTATGGGCTAATTCCATTTCAACGGTAGTCGCCAGATCTTGATAAATGGGAGTGAGTTAGAATGAAACACAAGTTAACCATAAAAGACGAGAATGTGTAATAGAGGAAATGGTGTGGAGAAGGACGAGTTCTGTAGTTGCCTGGCTACAGTAGAGAAGTGGACTATAGTGGATACAAGTACAACACAGAATGCAATGCAGACACACAAGCCACCTGTTATCACGTGGAAGGCCTCATGGTGACTGCCAGCTCTCCAAGGCGTTTAATCTCTCCAGCACTCCTACATAAATGTCATTGAAGGTATATGATGTCATTGATCCCTGGAATATTTGTTATTTTACTTTTTATGGCCGCCATCTTGAGGTTCCAGAATGGTAGGGATGGGTGCAGCTAGGGTGCCCATTGAAGGCGGGCTTCAGTGAGTTCCCATTACCGTCGCTAGGTGGCAGCCAGCGGACGATAACACGTGACTTATCCTCCAACACCGTCACCCCGCCCCGCCCCGCCTCGCCCCGCCCCGCCCCGCCCCGCCCCGCCCCGCCCCGCCCCACTCACGGACTGTCCGGTGCGTGGACGTTGTAGGCTCGGCTGTGGTTGTCGGGGTGTGTGTGCGGGGAGTCGTCGCCTCAGTCGTCAGTCTGGTCGTCGTAGGAACTGAGAAAAGAGTGAAATTCAAAACTGAACCCGGCACAAGAACGCACAGCGACCCGACTTCACGATGGGTTGGTTGTTGGAGTTCTACGTCCTGGCAACATCTGAGGTCATATTAGGACGGGTACCGACTTGTGACAGTGCGCACTCACGGTGACTTAATAATAATGACTTGTGACAGTGCGCACTCATGGCAACTTTATAATGCTGCCCCACTGGGAGACCAGGCCTCCAGCACCATGACTCGATATCCCACCCAGCCACATTATCCTGACACTGAGCCAACCAGTCCTGCGTTCTACTGATTCGGACACTGCGTCCGGTCCTCCGTCTGAGAGTTAAAGCTGCATAGTCTGATGAAGCATCAAATTTCAAAACCAAAGCAATTATTTAGAATTAATTCTATATATCTACCTTAGACGCCCGTGCACTTATTAAACATGTGTTTCTGCATAGAAAAGAACGCTGAGTCAATTTAACAGAACCGTTTCTGCTGAAGCCTATGGTATCAGAGTTTTGGCAAGCTTGCCAAATTAATTTGCCATGTTTGCACTTAAAATATTCCTAAAGCGAACCATTTAAAATAAAAGTTGCTGAAATTTAAAGTAAGGTAGATTATAATCATCAACCTAATACATTTGACTAAAAAAGATGACAGAAACTCTAAACCATCGGACTATGCAACTTTAAGTTAGGCCAAATAAAATAAAAAGTTGGTGATCGTCCTTTTAATCACACAAATCAGGGTCAGGCGGGCGGTTTTTATTTTTATTTTGTATTTTTCTGCCATATGCCATAGACGTGATATGTAACCAGATGCGATGGCCGAATTAGTTGAGGGCCCGCCTCCCATTCTGGTAGGTCATGGGATTCGTACTCCTGGGTTCGAACCCTGGCCACGTCAAACCAACAAAGGTTGAACTGCATTTTCAACAGTTTCATAAAAGAAATATATATATATATTTTTTTATTTTAATGGAAAAAATAAGAGGGGCTGGGAGGGGTGGCGATTTTTCAGGCAAGGGCGGGGACGAGCAACATTTTTTTCAATTTTATTTGACCTAATATTTGAATGGCACCCTTGGTTCCTCGGGCCTCTGGGCCCATATGGAGCAATAACCACAGACGCAGCCTTACCCTCACAACGAGGCTGAACCGCCGGCGACTCGGGGCTCGGCGCGCCCGGAACCAGTTTGCCGTTGTCCTTCCGGTTTACGATGACCCGGAAGTGGAAGGTGGTGTCGGGGTCGAGCAGGCGGAGCCTGGTGGTGTAGTTAGCGCTGCCCCGGAGGAAGGCGGTCGTGAAGTACGCGCGCCAGTTAGACGCGTTCAGCCTGTACTGGAGCCTGCAGCGGGAGGTGGAGGACGAAGGGGGAAGATTAATGCAAGATTAACGCAATATTAGCACAAGATTAACGCATGATTATACACAAAATTACGCAAAATTACTGCAAGATTATCGTGGGATCAACGCGAAATTAACGCAAGATTAATGCAAGATTAACGCCATATTAACGCAATATTGACGCAATATTAACGCAATATTAGCTCAAGATTAACGCAATATTAACACAATATTAGCACAAGATTAGTGCAAGATTAACTCAATATTAACGCAAGATTAACCCAAGAATAATGCAATATTAGCTCAAGATTAATGCATGATTCTACACAAAATTACGCAAAATTACAGCACGATTACCGCGGGATCAATGCGAAATTAACCCAAGATTAACGCAATATTAACGCAATATTAACGCAAGATTAATGCAAGATTAGCACAAGATTAACGCAAGATTAACGCAATATTAACGCAATATTAACACAATATTAATGCAAGATTAATGCAAGGTTAGCGCAAGATTAACGCAAAATCAACGCAAGATTAACGCAATATTAACACAATCAATATTAACGCAATATTTAAGCAATATTAATGCAAGATTAATGCAAGATTAGCACAAGATTAACGCAAAATCAACGCAAGATTAATGCAAGATTGACCCAAGATTGACAAAAGATGGGCACAAGATTAACGCAAGATTGACGTAAGACTAACACAAGATTAATGAAAGATTAACACATGATTAATGCAAAATTAACGCATGATTAACGCAAGATTAACGCAACGTCTTGTATGGCTTGGGTTGTTGGTTGTTTGTTGGAGTTTTACGTCCTGGCAACATCAAAGGTCATATTAGGATGGGTACCGACTTGTGACAGTGGACACTCATGGCGACTTTATAGTGCTGCCCCACTGGGAGACCAGGCCACCAGCACCATGACCTGATATCCCACTCAGTCACATTATCCTGATACTCAGCCAACCAGTCCTTGCCCTATCCTAATAATGCCGAGCGCCTGGCTAGGAATTGACAAGTAGACATTTTCAAGTCATTGTTTTGACTTGATCAGCGTTCGCAACCCTGGGTTCGAATCTACCAAAACGGGAGACGGACGCTCAGGTCATTCGGCCATCCAGTCTGGGGTATGGCTTGGGTGGTTGGTTAGCGGGTCACATTTTGGAGGTCGTCAACTGACCATTCTCCCCCCACCCTGATATGACCTCATATGTGGCTAGAACGTAAAACAACAACAAAACAAACAAAAAACCTGACTATTCTATGGGGGTTATTTATGCCATATTTAAGGCTTGTGGTTTAGGCAGTCAATCTACGACTGTGAGGGTCGGTCAGCGCTAACGACCCTCCTCAGTGAAAGGATCTTGGGGAGTGACGTAGACCGGGGAACACTCACATTGAAGGCGTTTCTCAGTGAAATAGCAGGAATGCTCAGATGTCACTAATTATAACAAATGGCTGTAAAAGCTCTCTCCATTGCAATAAACAATAATGAACATGCACCCAAGGGAAGCAACAAATTAAAGCGCCTCCTTTGGATTAATTAGGAATTTTGAACCATTTTCGCTTTGTCACAGAAGTGTGGCGACAGAAAGATATTCTAAAATCACAGTAACGTGACAGCAGTGCACCAGTCTAGCATCATGGTATCGCTCTATTAGATCTGAAGTCTACAGTCAATGCCTACCCAAAATATCTAACCTTAACCCTAACCCTAACCCTGTCCCTAAGCCTAACCCAAACCGTGAGCGGAATAGTGATTGCAGAATAATCTACTGTCATCACAGTACTGTGACTATAGAATCTAGCGCTAGGGACATGGTACAGTGACAATAGTCATTCCGATATCCTAATCTATAGGATTCTGTGCATACCTTCCATGTGTGACGTCACAGAATAAAAACAGGTCTGGGCCGCGTTCAGGGTACCCCTCCAACTCGACTCTGAGAAAGCTCCGAGACGTCTTTAGGTTTATTTCCGTTCAGGGTATGCCTCCGAGTCGGTCCGGAGACGTCTCCCTTTTCAGACTGGAGACATAAAGTGCCTCGAAAATGGCCGCCGTATTCAGTAGTTTCAGGCAATCACAGCTCTTCTTTTCCATTGCAAGATGGGGGCGGCCATTTTCAAGGCGACCAACAGCTAAAGTCATTCAGACTAGCATGACGTCAGGAATTTCTCTGAGGCGTCTCTGAGGCAGCCCTGCTGTAGATGAGTAGGTAAGGACAATCAATGCCCTAGATCCTGTACACGCTATGCGATGTATGGTTGGTAAACATATACTGTGTATGCGTATATGTAAGTGCATTGTCTGTATGTGTATACATGTAAGTATTACTATTAAATGACTTATAGACGTAAACCATTTAAAAGACTTACAATACCAGGGGGACGAGTCTAGTGGTCTGCATTTACCTCTCAGGCAAGGAGCCACATAGACAGGTAGGCGTGGATAGGGTTGATTGATTGATTACTTGATTGGTGGTTTCTTTACGCCATGTCGGCAGCATAGGCCACCTTAACGTGGATATGGTGATTGCATCAGGGGATCTAGGTAGTCTAATGGTTAGGGTGTAATGATAACCTCGGAATGATAAGTATGTGTTCGAATGCTGGCCCTAGGCGCAGTGTTCTCTTTGCTTGCGACACCTCCCCCCGTACCCCTAACGGCAGTAATAAGAACTACACATGAAGACGCCGGCAGGCACTCACGTGTAGGAGTCGATCGGGGCCTGGCCAGGGTCCGTCTGCGCGTTCCACTGCAGCCACCTGACCTCCAACAGGCGGCATGTGATGTTGGTGATCACGGGACCGGCCATCAGCTGGTGTTGACCTGCAGACAGAGATTATATTCAGTGTTTGTCTGCAGACAGAGACAGTTTCAGTGTTGTCTGCAGACAGAGACAGTTTCAGTGTTTGTCTGCAGTCAGAGACAGCTTCAGTGCCTGTCTGCAGACGGAGACAGATTCAGTATTTGTCTGCAGACAGAGATAAGAGACAGTGGTTGTCTGCAGACAGAGACAGATTCAGTATTTGTCTGCAGACAGAGATAAGAGTCAGTGGTTGTCTTCAGACAGAGACATGTAATGTTTGTTTGCAGACAGAGAGAGTCAGTGGTTGTCTGGAGGCAGAGTGAGGGGCAGTGTTTGTCTAGAGGCAGAGTGAGGTCAGTGGTTGTCTGCAGACAGAGATTGAGTCAGTGGCTCTCTGCAGGTACATTGGGGGTCAACAATTGTATGAAGGCAAATTGGGGGTCAATTGTTGTCTGCAGGCAAATTAGGGGTCAACAATTGTCCGTAAGCAAAGTGAGGTTCAGTTGTCTGCAGGCAAAGTGACGGTCAGTGGTTAGTTGTCTGCAGGCAAAGTAAAGGTCAGTAGTTGTCTGCAGGCAAAGTGAGGTCAGTGTTTGTCTGAAGGCAAATTGAGTGTCAGTAGTTGTCTGCAGGCAAAGTGAGGGTCAGTAGTTGTCTGCAGGCAAAGTGAGGGTCAGTGGTTGCTGTCTGCAGGCAAATTAAGGGTCAGTAATTGTCTGCAGGCAAATTGGGGGTCAACAATGTTTGTATTTATGTGATGCATAAGCTATTTAGTATTATGTCAATATTATCGCTGCAGTGTAATATGCCGGTTTTGCTCTATGTTGTACCTTGGTAGTTCATTACCACCTTTGATTATGTGCTGCTTAGCACACTGCTGAGCAACCTGGACACCTGCTCAATTGCACGCATGCATGCCAACTTTATTCTGGCTTTGGTCGCATGTGGTTGCAGACCGCTGTATCCCACCTCTTTTCCATCGGAATTTGGGCTGAATAAATTATTGGTAGGCCTTTTCGTGGGTCCAGTCAGAGCTTTTTTGATTCTAAGCGACATTCATTGTTGATGTCATTTTTGTTGTTGCACATTAGTTGTTTAAGCAAGGGAAATTTCAGTCGCAGACGACTGGTCTTCCTCATTCCAATCCTCCTTGCCGTATCCTAGTAATGCCGAGCATCTGGCTAGGAAGCGACAAGTATCAATTTTTAAGTCATTGGTTGTTTGACTCAACCAGGATTCGAACCCACGATCCCACAATCTACCAACACAGGAGACGGACGCTCTAACTCGTTCGGTCATCCCTTGACGGAAGAATATAAATAATCTTCAGTGTCATTGTTGTCGACAGGTGGAGCTACTGTCACAGTGATTGTCTACAAGCAAGGTGAAGGTCACGCAGTGAGTGGGTTACCAAGGAGACGGGCTACTCACGTCTCTGACAGCTGGGGCCGGTCCACTTGGGGTCGCAGACGTACAGCGGGCAGAGCCCATTGATGATGTCACAGCTCTGGTCGAGAAGACAGTGACAGACGTCAGCACAGTTCGGGCCGAACCGTCGAGCCGGGCAACCTGGGGGAAGGTGACAGTAGTTGTGACAGTGGTTGGAGGTAAGTTGAATACAACCTGGGGGAATGTGACAGTAGTTGTGACAGTGGTTGGAGGTAAGTAGAATGAAACCATAGGAATGTGACAGTAGTTGTGACAGTGGTTGGAGGTAAGTAGAATGAAACCATAGGAATGTGACAGTAGTTGTGACAGTGGTTGGAGGTAAGTAGAATGAAACCGTAGGAATGTGACAGTAGTTGTGACAGTGGTTGGAGGTAAGTAGAATGAAACCGTAGGAATGTGACAGTAGTTGTGACAGTGGTTGGAGGTAAGTAGAATGAAACCCGTAGGAATGTGACAGTAGTTGTGACAGTGTTTGGAGGTAAGTAGAGTACAACCTGGAGGAATGTGACAGTAGTTGTGACAGTGGTTGGAGGTAAGTAGAATGAAACCCGTAGGAATGTGACAGTAGTTGTGACAGTGTTTGGAGGTAAGTAGAGTACAACCTGGGGGAAGGTGACAGTAGTTGTGACAGTGGTTGGAGGTAAGTAGAATGAAACCCGTAGGAATGTGACAGTAGTTGTGACAGTGTTTGGAGGTAAGTTGAATACAACCTGCAGGAATGTGACAGTAGTTGTGACAGTGGTTGGAGGTAAGTAGAATACAACCTGCAGGAATGTGACAGCAGTTGTGACAGTGGTTGGAGGTAAGTAGAGTACAACCCGCAGGATGGTGGTTAACTAATTATAAGATGGCTATTACTGAATAAGTCCCATCGAGACTTGTTTTCATTGCTGAACAGTAATAGTCTTAATTTGGTAGTTGCCTTGTCATCTTGGCTGTTAGTGGCTAGTCTTAATTTATTTATTTTTTTTGGTGTCACGTTTGCGACATTTTGGTACTAGTACTAGTAGCGTTACAAGGGATACTCAGTTTACGCTGTGACTTTGTGAGGTTGGGATATGAGCTCGTTGAAGAATTGTTAGGAGTTAGGTCTTGAATGACGGTCATGATTGTACACAGACCACAGCTGCATCAGATGACCCCACACCCTTTGTTCTTAAAAAATTACCTTTACCCCCTATATTGTAATTTTTAGGTCGGTGAAATTCGTAGTCAGTGGAGTTTGACCTAAAATTTTAGGGAATTATGCAGGCGCACTAATTTCCCTTTTAGGCCCCACAGCCATGATCACTCATTCAGTGATGCTGGGAAAAGGTATATTGTGAAGAACATCAATATGCATGGACCATTCCTAACTTCCATCAATCGTGACAAAGCAGAACGCACTTTGCAAACATTCTTTCGATTTTGAAGAACATCAATATGTATGGACCATTCCTAATTTCCACTAATCATGCCAAAGCAGAATCCCCTTTGCAAACATTTTTTGGATTGTGAAAAACATCAATATGTATGGACCGTTCCTAACTTCCGACAATTGCAACAAAGCAGAACCCCCTTTGCAAACATTCTGATACTTGTCGCTTCGTAGCCAGGCACCAATCAGAGTACAATGTGCTGTTGCCAAGGCCTTGCCACACCGGCTACAGTGCCCTGTAGTGGTCAATGATCCATAAATAACACCATGGGGGGGAGGGGGTATGTGAGGTGACTCATCCAAAGAGTTTCCTAGCAAATCCTGGAAGTGACACTCCTCCAAAGACTATTCTATTATACAATTTCTATACCTAATGAGTAATAGTTTACCAACTTCACACATCCCTCATATGCCTTTGGGTTTTTAATATATTACCTTTTTATCATCATATAGACAGTTTGTAATTTATTATAGTAATTTCACATCGGTCCTCATGTATTATATCGGAAAATTTTACAATTCTTTGGATTGTGAAGAACATCGCTATATATGGACCATTCCTAACTTTCGCCAATCGCGACAAAACAGAATCCCCTTTGCAAACATTCTTTCAATTGTGAAGAACATCAATATGTATGGACCATTCCTAACTTCCGCTAACCATGCCAAAACAGAACCCCCTTTGTAAACATTCTTTGGATTGTGAAGAACATCGATATGCATGGACCGTTCCTAACTTCCGCTAATCGTGCCAAAGCAGAACCCCTTTGTAAACATTCTTTGGATTGTGAAGAACATCGATATGCATGGACCGTTCCTAACTTCCGCTAATCATGCCAAAGCAGAACCCCTTTGCAAACATTCTTTGGATTGTGAAGAACATCAATATGTATGGACCATTCCTAACTTCCGCTAATCATGCCAAAGCAGAACCCCATTTGCAAACATTCTTTGGATTGCGAAGAACACCGATATGTACACACCGTGCCCTATCTTCCCCGTGGGGTGTGAGTTTGCATTGATGCTGCTCTCACCTGTTTGACAGAAGGGCGGGCCTGTCCAACCCCGGTCGCACTGGTAGTCACTGCAGTAGCCCTGGCCCTGCTCGTCCAAGGCGCACATTCCCTGGCCGTTCAGGCAGTGACACGCGCCGGTACAGTTGGCGCCGTAGCGGCCAGCCTTGCAGCCTGCAGGTAATCAGCGACAAGCTCAACGAGAGGTCATCCACGAGTGGTCATGTCCCTTGTGTAAAGTTAGTAGGTGGGTGAGGCGCCGCCTGGAGGAAGGAGGGGAATTGGGGGAGCTGCTTGGTAGCAGGCTTCCCGGTCTCCAGGCCGCACCATAACCTCCAGTAACCCATGGACGCAAAGAGCATAACAAAGAAGGTTTACAGGAGCAATATCGGAATAAGCACAATAAAAGACAGGAACCTTACACACATAATAATATTTGCATAATTACTTTATACCTCACGTTAACGACTCGAGATGTGGTTAGCGAGTGTTTATTATTGTTCTGTGACGTCACGCCCTAGTGGCCACTTCTTATACTAACATATACATACATTACATCTTCCCTTTTTATAATTAAACGTAATAACTGGTGTTTTTTTGTTTTTTTGTTGGTACGTTAGTTGTTTAAGCAGGGGAAATTTCAGTCTTCCTCATTCCACTGCTCCTTGCCATATCCTAATAATGCCGAGCGCCTGGCTACGAAGCGACAAGTATCAATTTTTAAGTCATTGGTTTGACTCGACCAGGATTCGAACCCACGACCCCACGATCTACCACACGGGAGACGGACGCTCTAACTCATTTGGCCATCCCGTCTGGTTATAACTCAATCAATCAATAGTTCCATCCTCTAGTCGAGGGTTGGATGCAATGGTTCTCCACTTGTCCCGATGTTGTGCTGTTCTGATAGACTGTGAATAATTCAAGCCTGTCCACTGTGAAATATTTGTAAACCATGATGTTCTTGGTCTCCCTCTCCCTCTGCTGCCATTCACCTTCCCTTCCAACAATGTACGGTATATTGAACTCTGACGAATGATGTGGCCAAAATAAATAAGTTTCTTTGTCTGTATAGTGGCAAACAAGCTTTTCTTATTTTTAATTTTTCTGAGAGTTTCAAGGTTATTATTGCCGGAAGTGATAGTGAGGATAAGCTCTCACTACCTATAAAGTACTTTCTCATGGCATGCGTATCAAACAGCCTCTGATAACCAAGTCCAACTCCCGGCCTTCACGAGGCGAAACTGTTTCTACTGACGGGAGAAGGGGCAAAGGCGGATCTCTGGCGCCTCAAAACCAGATGCTTCGGGCAGGTGGGGCTCGTCAATCTTGGCTGACTGCTCATCTAGGAGAAGGTAAACTCTGATTTAAAACCCCCGCTGCCGTGCGGCTAGTCCCATTTATGGGAAGACCAGAAGTTGGTAGTGCACACCAGCGGCCATACCGACTCAATTGTCGGCCTAAACTAAGTGCGGTGCACATCAACTTTGTTGGTGTGGTCAGGGGATGTCACCCCTTCAAGTGCATGAAGACTGGAGCAGCAGATGAGTTAGAAGATCAATAGCTTTGAAGGTGTAACAGCACGATGATGTGGCTCATCAGGGCACACTCTGACAAAGATGAGTAAGTGGCCAGTCACCTTGGAAAGGAAGGGGAACCTACCAAGTATTTACCCATAGTAAGCAATGGTTATAACTAGTTGAGTCTTAATATTGTCTATAGTGATGAGTCAACGTTTGAACGTTTAGCTTATCATTTTACATTTTTCGTTATCCTGATGCCTTATGAAAGTCTCTATTGTGACATTGATCAGATAAGTTGTTGATAATTCATTAACTTTCTGGACAGGTTGTTTCACGCCCTAGTGGCCAAATCTTATACTAACATATACATGCATTACACCTTGGAAGGGGTCAATGGGTCATGTGATTTCAGGCCGGATCACTCAATTAGCTGAATGTGATGACAGTGTTTCGATATTTCAAAATTGTCGTTGCAAATAAATAGTTATCTAGATTTGATTCTACATATCTAACTAATACCCCTGTCACACTACGACGTAATGACCAAACATGAGCCTAACGTGGTGATTTTTCGTCATTACGTTGACGTACGTTGGATTACGTTTTGATGACGTCAGAATGATGTTAGACTGACTTCGAGCTACGTCACATTATTTCGTGTTACGTCGAGTTACGTCTAGGTTTTGGACATGTTCAAAACTTTCGACGTAGCTCGAACATAAGGGTTTACGTTCGCCGTACGTTCTGTTCACATTCAGCGAACGTCAATGACGTTAAACGGACATTAGGCAAACGCTGCTCACTACGTTCAACTACGTTCCACTACGTTGACCCACATTAAACCGAGTGGAAATGCCCACGCGGCGTAATGGGAACATCAGGAGAACGTCAGGAGAACGTCAGGAGAACGTCAGGAGAACGTCAGGAGAACGTACATTCAACGTACGTTCAACATCTCATGACGTATATAACGTCACGTAACGTTCTTCTGCCGATGGAATAACGTTCATAATGTTCCGTGAGCGTAATGACGTTGTCCTCTCTCGTTGAATGACGGTATCACTACGCTTTACCGACATTACGCTCTCGTCCACTATGCTGCATCCACGTTCAACTTGTGCCCAAATTTGCATACTACGCTGAGAAGTTCAACGTTCTTCACGTTCTCTCTACGTTGACGTCATTACGTCGTAGTGTGACAGGGCCTTTAGATACTGGTGTACTTAGTAGATATATGTTGCCACATAGAAGGGAATACTGAGGCAATTGAATATAACCTATTCCTTCATAAGGCTATGCCGTCAGAGTTTTAACGTGCTTGCCAAAAATTAATTGTGCATGGTTGCGCTTCAAATATCTCCAAAGTTAGCCATTTATAATAAATATTACTTCAAGGTAAAGTAAGGTACATTATAAACAGTCAACCTAATGTATTTGTCTCAGAAAATGTCAGAAACTCAGACTATGCAACTTTAAGTAATTGTTGCTGCATAAGCTGTGTTCACACGGGCAAAGTTTATGTCAACTTAGACAAGTCGATTTATATGAATCGATTTAGTGTCGTGTCCACACACGGAGCGGTTTAAGGCGGAAATCGATATCTGCGCATGAGCAAGTCCATACTAACCAGCGCCAGTTTCGGTTCATCGACGTCACCACGAGAGAGTGTGGGTTCGACCTAGATATGTATTAACTGAATCGTATTGTTTTGGAACGGTCAAAACTTCTGCTGGGCAGTGAAACCCTAAAAATAAATGATGAAAAAAATATCTGTGCACCTCTAGCCGGTTCATAGACCAAAATATATTATATAGTGTGACACGCTTAATCCGCTTCAAGTAAACCGCTACCGTCCACACAAGCTAGTTGGGCCGATTTAAGCTAAATCGCTTCATCTATACTACCGCGGGAGGTGGTATAGATGAACCGATCTAGCTGAATCGATTCAGCCCTAAATCGCTTTAGCGTAGCGTCCACATGGCGAATGTGCGTCGAACTAGGCAAGTCGATTTATATGAATCGATTTAAAGTGCGTGTGTGAACACAGCTTAGAAGGGGGACGCTAAGTCAATTAAATAGAGCATGGATGCTGGATGGTGTCGGAATTTTGACATGTTCCCAAAATTAATTCGCCATGTTTTCAGTCCAAATATCTCCAGAGTTAACCATTTAATATAAAAGTTAATTCAAAGTAAAGTAAGGTAAATTATAAGCTAATTTATTTATCTCAGAAAATAGCAATTTTTTTTTTTTTTTTTTATTTTTTTTTTTTTTAAATTGTTTTATCCTCCTCTGC
>CM059190.1:5800465-5823401 GCA_030323885.1 Branchipolynoe longqiensis
GTCGAGGGAGGAGGGAGGGTGGAGGGAGGGCGAGGGCGGAGGGAGGAGGGAGGGACGAGGGAGGGAGGGGGGGACGAGGGAGGGAGGATGGAGGGAGGAAGGAGGAGGGAGGACAGAGGGAGGAGGGAGGAGGGAGGGCGAGGGGCGGAGGGAGGGCGAGGGGCGGAGGGAGGAGGGAGGGCGAGGGGCGGAGTTTAACTAGCTTGGTGTTATTGGCGTGGGAAAGGTTCCGGACTTATGGAGGGAGGAGCAAATATGTTCATTCATCAGAATACATCTGTAAGCGCCCAATATCAGTGAAAAATGAAGTCCATTTCTCACATTCTCAAAAACAATGCCAGCAGAGCTCACCTAACATTGTTTGCGATTACAGACCCTTCTAAAAGCGCCATTAGGTTTAAATTAACCAAAATTAAAGAAAGAAAGAAAAAAATGGAGACTTCAAAATTGGTTTTTGAGCAGTCAGCAATCCAAACAAGCATTAAGTAGGCAAACAAAAGCACAAAATCCAACAAAAGGGAAAATATTAATAAATAGAACTACACTAGTAGAAGCGTCACCATCAGACCCGCCAAACCGGAAGTTCCCACCAGAATGTTTATCTCATTGGCGTTTTACATCCTAGCTACATGTAAGGTAATCAGATTGTTACCGACTTGTGATAGTACATACTCAGGGCAACGATAGGTGGACTTTTTTTAGTTTTTTTTGTTTATTGATGTTTTACATCCTGGCAACACCTAAGGTCATTTCAGGACGGACAACCTTACAGTAGCTGCCACATTGGTAGACCAATTCTCCCGGCACCATGACCAAACTTTCCACTCAGTCAAATTATCCCAATACTGAGCGAACCAGTCAATGTCTTTTCCTGTTAATGCCGGGTGCCAGGCTAGGTAGCGACAAGTATCAATTTTGTAAGTTATTGGTTTTGACTCGGCTATGATTCCATCACCACAACCTTCGACACAGGGAAGCCAGCCAGCGCTCTTACAATTTGGCCACCCCCGCCCTATCTGGAATGAGATGGTTCTTTCGGGGGTGGGTGGGGGGGGGGGGGGGGGGGGGCTGTTCCTGGAGATTAACGGGCGTTCTAGTTCATGTTGTCACGGTTACTAGGCAGGGCTTACTACGCACGGCTACTACCGGGTTTCTAAATCAATGGCGTAGGTATATTTGTTTTATGTCCTAGCAACATCTAAGGTCATATCAGGACGGGGACCATGCAACTTTATACAGGGTCGTCATTCACCCCGAATGTGAGTAAGGGTGAATCTGTTATCTATTATCTTGTTTGTTGTTTTACCTCCTAGCAACATCTAAGGTCATATCAGGTTTGTTGTGTGTTTGTTGTTTTACATCCTAGCAACATCTAAGGTCATATCAGGACGGGTGGTCATATCAGGACAGGTCATATCATGGTACTGACTTGTGACAGTGCACACTCATGGTGACTTATAGTGCTGCCCGACTGGGAGACCAGGCTGCTAGGACCCTGACCTGATATCCCACTCAGTCACATTATCCTGACACTGAGCCAACCAGCCTTTGCCGTATCCTAATAATGCCGAGCGCCTGGCTAGGAAGTGACAAGTATCAATTTTTAAGTCATTGGTTTGAATCAACCAGGATTCGAACCCATGGTTTCATGGGTTCGGATCCCCCCCGATCTCCCAAAACAGGAGACGGATGCTGAACTCATTCAGCCAACCCGTTTGGTGCGTATGTATGCCACAGCGGGGGTGTGGGTGGGGAGGGAGGGAGGGAGGGAGGTGTTGCGAGTACAGCACCATCTAGCGGATGGCAGGTAGCAGTAACAAGAACTCTCACAGCCGGAATATTCTGGAGATCCAGCATTGCGTAAGACCAGACGGGATGGCCAAATGAGTTGAGCGTCCATCTCCCGTTTTCGTGGTAGAGCGTGGGATTCTGGTCGAGTCAAACCAATGACTTAAAAATTGATACTTGTCACTTACTACCCAGGCGCTCCGCATTATTAGGATAGGGCCACTGGAAGACCAGGCTGCCAGCACCATGCCCTGATATCCCAATCAGTCACATTATCCTGACACTGAGCCAACCAGCTAATATATTACACAAATGTATTATGTAGTGCTCCCGCTAGTAATCGTAACAGTAATTACTCCTATTGAGTTCTGTTTTGTTATGTGCTTTCTATTTATCTATTTGGTGTGCAGCTAGGTCTGCTTCGGTCACCCCACCATGAACGGACTGCCGCAGAGTCGCCTGGAAGGGCGACACAACCAGGTTGTTTTGACAAGATGCCATATTGGCCACTCGTGGCTAACACACGTTTTTCTGCTCAAGGGGGACCCTCCCCCTGAATGTATTGGATGTCAGTCCCCACTGACATTAAAACACTTTATTAAACTGTCTGGATTTCATGGCCCTGCACCAACAATTTGACACTGCAAACAGCATGTATGACCTTTTTACAAGTAAAACAAGAAAACATTTTAGCCTTTTTGAGGGCAGCTGGTTTGTACCACCTCATATAGGTTCTTAAGCAAATTTCATCAGTGAATAATACTATCATTTAGAATTTTATTTAGCTTGACCAGAAACTATATGATTGTGAGTTTACAAAATTCATGAGTTCATTGACACAAAATTGATTGTATGCTTTTACCTGTAAAAGCAATGGTTTGAACAAAAACAAACATTTCTCAGCGTGAATATGGCCTATGCTGCCGACACGGCATAAAGCAACTACTAAATCAATCAATCAATCAGGTCTGCTTCAGAGGAGGCTAACAGTAGACCGCATGCCAGGTTCCGCTCGGCTGCCTCCTCTCCTCCATCGTCCTATTTTGCTACAAATTTTGTTTTAATCAAATGTAGCGGTAGGTTTTGAGGGCCAGTCAAGAGTCAGACATGCTCCAACTCGTTGACGTCCTTTTATGGAATACATTAATAATAATATCCCACTCAGTCACATTATGCTGACGCCAAGCAAACCAGTCCATGCCCAATCCTGTTAATGCCAAGCGCCAAGCTAGGGATTGACAAGTATCTATTTCACAAGTCATTGGTTTGACTCGGCTGGGATTCGAACTCCCTACCTTCCGCACGGGAAGCCTGCGCTCTACCGATTAGCTGACCGCGCCCTGACTTATTTATACCTAATACAGTATAACCCCGTTAAACCAAACTTAAAGGGACCCTAGAAATTTGTTTGGATTAACCGATCATTGGTTTAACTGAGCTTTGACTTTGACTTGGCTTTGGCAAAAACCGGGGTGCATTATGAATGTACATGTATGTGGACACTATGATTATTGTTTCTTATGTATATACAGTTTAACCAACCTCGGTTAAACCAACCTCGGTTAAATCAAATGATCGGTTAATCCAAACTTTTTTCTGCAACTTGGCAAAATACTACCATTTATCATATAAAAAAGTCTCAGATGACCTTAAAACCACATGAAAATTTGGTTTAACTGTACCGGAAGTGGCCTGGGGCCGTCAATTTTGTTTGGATTAACCAATACTTGGAATTAACCGACTTTGGTTTAACCAACTTTTTTATATGATAAATGGTAGTATTTTGCCGGGTCGCCGAAAAAAGTTTGGATTAACCGATCGTTTGGTTTAACCGAGCTTGGTTTGTTGGTTGGAGTTTTATGTCCTGGCAAAATCTAAGGTCATATGAGGACGGATTTATCCCTAATATCCAATAACACTGCACATACACAGCTCACAGTTTATGGGTTTCCAAGAAAGTGATAGATTTCTGTAAGTAACAACTGCCACTCAAGCACTGTCAAGACAAACCACAGGTGTGCAGCGCCATCAGCGTATCTAGCACACAGGCGCACGGGCTGAGGCCAGCGCAATGCGTCAAACTAGTTTAAAACCAGCAAGATCCCGGGGTCCCCTCCCTACTACACTTTGGTTGTGGGTGGAGTTTTACATCCTAGCAACATCTAAGGTCATATGAGGACGTCCTCCACTTTGTCAGTTACAATGAAATACCATTTCGCAAACCCTTACATCAATCAGGGATGAAAGTGGTCTCCGGCAAAAATCACGGAAATCGGCCAGGTTCCGACACAACCAATCATGGTTATTAGGTGAATTCCCGTGGAAATGTGGATCCCCCCCCCCCCCCCAAATAGGATGAGTACCGTCAAGCATCGCGGGGAAATTCCCGGAAGTCAGGTTTCACCTACTACTCTCCTAGCGCTATCCTAATACCATTCCACTGATCAGTCATTACAAACTTTTTTTTTCTTGAAGATTTATACTGCCCATCATGGATAAGTCTGAATAGACTTGTTTTCACCATTAGACAGTTTGTCGATAGAAAGCCCGAGTCTGCACTTTTACCGACCCAAGGGATTTTTAACCTCCCGCACCACATAGACATCGTATGAGAGTAACCGGCCTTTGGTGACGCTGTAAGTTATACACAGCGGTGGAAATCCAAATTGGCAGAGATGGGATGGCATGGGGAATCGAACCACTGACCTTCAGATTAGGTGTCCAACCTAGAAAAAAGTCAGACACTCTAAGCACTCTGCCACAGAGAACGCCTTGGAGAGCGTTCCACCGTCTTTGTTTTGACTGTATTATCGCCCATGGTGAACGTTTTTGTTTGGGGTTTTCTGTTCTGGCAACATCTAAGGTCATAAGAATGGGATTCAAACTAACTCCTGTCAAAGGCCGTATTCAATTATTACACTCCGGACGATTCGGGTCATCCGAGTCGCTAGGATTTCAAATAGAACACCCCGAGGTGAGCCTAGAATACATGAGCCGTGTGCAAAAAGACCCGACCCCAGTGCCCCACTTCTTGGCCGGGGGTGCTAGCATCATTTGTGCTGGTACATGTGTGTGTCATATACTGCAAAGAAGATCATCTAGATTCAAATGGACATACATTTAAAAAGTTTTGTTGTTGCTACATTAGTTGTTTAAGCAGGGGAAATTTCAGTCGCAGATGACTGGTCTTCCTCATTCCACTGCTCCTTGCCCTATCTAGTAATGCCGAGCATCTGGCTAAGAAGCGAAAAGTATCAATTTTGACGTCATTGGTTTGACTCGACCAGGATTCAAACCCATGATCTACCAACACGAGAGACGGACGCTCTAACTCATTCGGCCATTCCGTCTGGTGCAATCATAAAATACTTTATTCTCATTTTGCTGTAGTTCTATTGGTTATTTAAAAAAAATAGAAGTTGGGATTAAGCCACCATTTTTTCCCACCCCGAGTGTGTTCGTTTATGCAACACGAGGTTGTAGGTTCTACGCATGCGCCAAAAAGTAGTTCGGATGACCCGAATTGTTTAATCAAATACGGCCATATTGGCATTTTGTTGAGAGTTAGTCGGTGAAAATAGAAATTCCGCGAAAGCGCGGAGATCTTTCATCGGTACTTACTAGTCCTCATGGGTTAATGGAGTGTTGTTTTACATCCTAGCAACATCTAAGGTTATATCAGGACGGGTACCGACTTGTGACAGTGTGCACTCATGGTGACATTATAGTGATGCCCCACTGGGAGACCAGGCCACCAGCACCATTTCCCATTCAGTCGCATTATCCTGACACTGAGCCAACCAGTCCTTGCCCTATCCTAATAATGCCGAGTGCCTGACTAGGAAGCGACAAGTATCAATTTTTAAGTCATTGGTTTGACTCGACCAGGGTTCGAACCCACGATCCCACACTGGTAGTAGAAGCAAGTCCCAGTGTGTGTGGCTTCAAACGGGCGGAAGCCGTAGGCCGAGACCTACTTAGACGGATTCAGTTCTCTAGGTTGGGGAGGGTTCTGAGGTTGGTTGATTGGAGTTCTACGTCCTCGCAACATCTAAGGTCATATCATGACATGCATTGACTTCTGACAGTGTGCACTCAGGGCAACTAAAATAGTGCTGCCCCACTGGGGGAGAAAACAAAAATCAGGCCTTCAGCACCATGACCCATATCTCACTCAGTCACATTATCCTGACACTGAACCAACCAGTCTATGCCCTATCCTATTATTTAATGGCGAGCACCAAGCTAGGAAGTCACCAGCATAAATGTTCAGTCCTTGGTTTGACCCGACCTATGCTGCCGACACGGCGTAAAGCAACCACCAATCAATCAATCACTTGACCGGGAATCGGACTCGACCAGGAATCGAACTCGACCAGGAATCGAACTCGACCAGGAATCGAACTCGACCAGGAATCGAACTCCCGATCTCCCGCATGAGAGGCCTGCGCTCTACCGATTCGGCCATCCGTCTAATAAAACACCAAATTGGAGAAAGAAACAAAAAAAAAGTTCTTTTGGTAACAAGAGTTGTGACAGCACCCCGCCCTGACACAATTTACCAACAGGTCACCGACTGCTGTTGACATTGTGTTAGTTCAACGCCTCCTGGGGACAGGTGCGACTTGCAGACAGCGCCAAAGAGACAACCAGACAAACCAACCAACGCCACGCCCTCATGCACACGCGCATGCGCACGCACACCCGGTTTCAGCCCCACCTACATAAAGCTTGAATCTTGAAGCTTGAAGCTTGAAGCTTGGAGCCATATTTCCAAAGACACAAATTAGGTTGATTTTTATGAATCCGTTTTGTTTGTTGTTTTACGTCCTAGCAACATCTAAGGTAATATCAGGACAGGTACCGACTTGTGACAGTGCACACTCATGGCGACTTTCCGATGCTGCCCCACTGGGAGACCAGACCACCAGCACCACGACCTGATATCCCACTCGGGTCACATAATCCCAACACTGAGCGGACCAGTCCTTGCCCTATCCTAATAATCCCGAGCGCCTGGCTAGGAAGCAACAAGTATAAACTAAACACGTCATTGATTTGACTCGACCTGGGTTCGAACCCGGCATATACCAAAACGGGAGAGGGACACTCCAACTCATTCGGCCATCCCCTGGGACAACGCTAATGGTTGAGTCAATTATTGATAAATTATAAGAATTGTTGGTAAAGCAGACAACAGGTACAAGCCCTCACCACGCCCTGCCGTGACGTCATCGCGGAGACGCCGAGTCTTCCACCACTGTTCAGGGCCGCGTTCAGGGTGCGCCTCGGAGAAATTCCGGACGCTGCATATAACTGTCGGTTGCTTCGAAAAAGGCGGCCTCGAGAGGATGCAGACATTTGCAATTGAAAGAACAGTCTGAATGGCTGAAACCACTGAAATCTGTTATTGTTTGTTGTTTTACATCCTAGCAACATCTAAGGTCATATCAGGATGGATACCGACTTGTGACAGTGCGCACTCATGGCGACTTTATAGTGCTGCTCTACTGAAAGACCAGGCTGCCAGCACCATGACATGATATCCCACTCAGTCACATTATCCTGACACTGAGCCAACCAGTCCTTGCCCTATGCTAATAATGTCGAGTGCCTGGCTAGGAAGGAACAAGTATAAATTTTTAAGTCATTGGTTTGACTCGATCCACGACCCCAGGATCTACCAACACGGGAGGCGGACGCTCTAACTCATTCGGCCATCCCTCCTATCTGAAAAGCATGACGTCTCTGAGTCGACTGAGGTGCACCCTGAACGCCAATTGGCCAAAAAGACGTTGCAGAGCTGTCTCGGAGTCCACTGAGGCATATCCTGGTCTCCTAGGCTCTTCGTTGACCCACTGACTGCTTTGTTTGTGGATGTTTTGTGTCGTAGCAACATCTACGGTCATATCAGGATGGGCACCGACTTGTGACAGTGCACACTCATGCAGACTTTTATAGTGCTGTCCCACTGGGCGACCTAGCCACCATTACCATGACCTGCTATCCCACTCAGTCACATTATCATGATCCTGAGCTAACCAGTCCTTGCCCTGTCCTATTAATGTGAGCCACCAGCCAGCACAGCCAATCTTTTTTTAAATATATAAAAATATATAAAAATACATAAAAATATTTGTTAAATTAAAAACATTAAGTTTTTTCCCGGTTTTAATTTATTTCATTTAAAGCATTGTTGCCCCTTCGAGAACTCAGTCCCTGGAACACGTAGAACCGGTTTGAAACATTGCAGATCCAGGAAGTTTCAGTCCCCACACACAAGTGGCGCAAACATCACGATGCACCGCTGGGGGGGGGGGGGGGGAGGGGGGGCAGGCAAAGCTGTGTAAAATATTGCGATAAAACGCATTGGTGGGGAATGCAGATGGTATATAATGGGAGTACAAATGGTCTCTATTAATGTAAATGATATATAGGACCAGGTGCATGAATGTATTTATGTACCTGCTGGTGATTCTTTACTTATGGTCAATAGTCATTGTGTATTAGGTAGATAGTGTGAATGAGGAACTAGTGATAGTGTGTAAGGAGCCTCAAGAGCTCTACTCACTACCCCCTCCCCCCCCAACTGTTAGTCACGGATCACCACACACACAGCTCAGGCAGGTGTAGGCCAAGCAGCCATACCGCATGGTGGTGGTGGGTAGATCACAGTAGCCATGGTGACCCCAGAATGCTTACTGTTCATTGGTGGAACTAGAAATGCTTGTTGCTGATTGGAGATAATGGTCAGGTGGTACGCCATATCCATGTACCACTATATAATAATAAACCTGAGGGTACAAGCTCTCACTCTACTTTCATTCTTTATACTCTTCCTTTCTCTTCTTGCCTGTATTGATTTCATATAGCCTGCCTACACAACCCACAGTTGCTAGCCGTCGACTTTACAGTGTTAGTTCATAATCACGATGAACAAAAAAAAAGATTTCTGCATAATGTACTTATGGGATATAAACAAGGACAATACCTCCCGGCTCTACTCCTTGGTCTACATACCATTGTGATTTGCGTCACCCAGGTGAAATGCCACATACGCGAGTAAGTGTGGATAAGGTGATTGCCTCAGGGAGCCTAGGTGGTGTATGCTGGTTGTTAGAATTTTACGTCTTGGCAACATCTAAGGTCATATCAGGACGGGTACCGACTTGTGACGATGTGCACGCATGTTGACTATAGTGCTGCCCCACCAGGAGACCAGGCCGCCATCACCATGACCCGATATCGCACTCAAAGTCACATTATCCTGACGTTGAGCTAACTGTGCATTACCCTATCCTAATAAGGTCGAGCGCCAGACTAGGAAGCGACAATTAAGTATCGATTTTATGTAATTAATTTGACTCGACCGGGAACCGAACTCCCGATCTCCCGCACGCGAGGCCCGCGCTCTGCCGATTCGACTAATGAGCCCAGTGCGGGGGGAAAAAACCACCAAAAACACTATAGACCCCTTTCAATGTTTATAAACAAATTTTTATTCAGAACCCTAACCGTATAAATTTAATATAATCTATTCATTGAATATGTTTTCTATATGTGTTCCAAGCGGTTTGTTTCCAGGTGGTGTGGTTTTAGAGCTATTTCACTTTTTCTGTATGAAGATTGCTCATAGCCATTAAGTTTGCAGCGTGACAGTGTGTCATCCGGCAGCTAAAAGGCACGTGCACTGACCTACATACATATGCTGACGTCATATGAAATAGGTCTATAGGATTATGCTAACTGTAAATGGCATACATTTTCAGCCACGTGTCCCAAATGACCACAGACATGCCATTGTTAGTTCCGGAAGGTCCCACCAGGTGGCAACACCAGTTGTGTGCATCTGTTACTAAGACACCGTAAAGTCGCATCCAAGTAAGCCCTGCAAGGACAGGCCACCGGACGCGATGGCCGAGTAGGTAGAGCGCTGGTTTTCCGTGCAGAAGGTTGGGAGTTCGAGTCAAATTAATGAGTTAAAAAATTTATACTTGTCGATTTCTAATTCTAACCTGGCGCTCGGCATTAACAGGATAGGGCAAGGACTGGTTGGCTTGGTGTCAGGATAATGTGACAGACATCGGGTCATGGTGCGGGTGGCCTGGTCTCCCATTGGGGCAGCACTATAAAGTCACAATGAGTGCTCTGTCACAAGACTGTGTACCCATCGTGATATGACCGTATTTATGTTTTTTACTAAAGTGTATTTTATTCATCGAATAATATCTCGTCAGCGCCAGAGCACTGGTCTTCCGGCCATACAGTAGAATTCCTTAATATATAAATGAAACTACTATCAGCTGTAATAGTAACTGCATGCAAATCCTGTTTGATACTAAAACTATTATACATTTTATAAATGAAGTAGCAGCTGTAGTAGTAACTGTACAATTCCAGTCCAATTAAAGTATCATGCATTCAGTGAATATGTTTTGCATGGTTTTAGAATTGTCTTTAAACACTTTTTTCCTTCTTTCCTTTTTTGTAAAGAAATATTTCAAAATATATATACCTATTTTCAAATACATGCCCAGTATATATGCAAATGAGTGGATCTAATCACAATTAATATGCTGGTAGCTAGTAAATACCTACACTGATTTGCCCATAAATGTAAGTCATTTCCCTATGCCCCCACCTCTGCCAATTTGGATTTCCACCGCTGTGGATAACTTACATCATCATCATCAAAGACCATGTCTATGTGGTGTGGGAGGTTAAAAATCCCTTGGGTCGGTAAAAGTGTAGGCTCGGGCTTTCTATCGACAAACTGTCTAATGGTGAAAACAAGTCTATTCAGGCTTATCCATGATAGGCAGTATAATTATAAATCTTCAAGAAAAAAAAAAGAATTATATACTGAAGGATAAACGTGTTGGTTTACATGCTGTCAACATCTAAGGACATGGCGGAGGGGAGCGGGGGGGGGGGGGTGCGGGAGAGGTGGGTGGCGGTGTGGGGTGCATAGGGCAGTAGACCCCAGGTAGTAATCCTTGATCCGTGTAAAAGAGATCACCTCTTGTCTAGTGCAACTAGTGCAACACGTCCCAGGTGCGACATGACTGAAGATGGTTCTGTTAAAACCACACCCACTACAATAACATCACTCGATTCGTTCATAACACGTGGCCCACTTATAGGTCACGTGTCACGTGGTGAGTGTCCGGCCGATGTCAAATCGTGTATGACAATGTATAATGCCGGTGTGGAGGTGTGTGTGTGTGTGGTGTGTGTGAGTGAAAGTGAGTGCGAGTGAAAGTGAGTGAAAGTGAGTGGTGGTGGTAGTGGTGGTGGTAGTGGTGGTAGTGGTGGTGGTAGTGGTAGTGGTAGTGGTAGTGGTGGTAGTGGTAGTGGTAGTGGTGGTGGTGGTAGTGGTAGTGGTGGTGGTGGTGGTAGTGGTGGTAGTGGTAGTGTGGTGGTGGTAGGTGGTAGTGGTGGTGGTAGTGTGGTATGGTGGTGTAGTGGTGTATGTGGGTGGTAGTGGTGGTAGTGGTAGTGGTGGTATGGTGGTATAGTGGTAGTAGTGTGGTAGTAGTGGTAGTAGTGGGTAGTAGTGGGTGGTAGTGGTGGTAGTGGTGTAGTGGTGGTAGTGGTGGTAGTGTGGTAGTGGTGGTAGTGGTGGTAGTGTGGAGTGGTGGTAGGGGTGGTAGTGGTGGTAGTGTGGTAGTGGTAGTGTAGTGTTGTGGTGGTAGTTGTGGTTGTGTTGTGGTGGTAGTGGTGGTGGTTGTGGTGGTAGTGGTGGTTGTGGTGGTGTGTAGTGGTAGTTTGGGGGGGGGTGTGGGGTAGGGTGGTGGTGGGTGTGGTTGGGATGGTGGGGAGGTAGTGGTGGTGGTAGTGATGGTGGTAGTGATGGTTTGTTTGTTGTTTTACGTCCTAGCAACATCTAAGATCATATCAGGACGCGAGTGGTGGTGGTGGTAGTGGTGGTGGTAGTGGTGGTGGTAGTGGTGGAGGTGGTAGTGGTAGTGGTGGTAGTGGTAGTGGTGGTGCTGGTGGTGGTAGTGCTGGTGGTGGTAGGGATATACATCAGCGTGCATCCAGGGGTGATGGTTCCCCTGTCACCACCCTCGTCTGGGCTGATAGGTCTGGAGGGCTGATAGGTCTGGAGGGCTGATAGGTCTGGAGGGCAGCCAACACGGAAACATCTCGTGTAGACGAAAAGAACCCCCCCCCCCATGCACCCCGCCCCACCAGGGAGAGGAGGGGGGGAGAGGGGTGAGGAGGGGGAGAGAGGGGATAGGGAGAGAGGGGGGTGAGGAGGGGGATAGGAGGGGAGAGGTGGGAGGGGGAGGGGGGAGGGGGGGGAGAGGGGGGAGAGGAGGGGGAGGGTGGAGTGAGGTGGGGGGGGGGGGGGGGGGGTAGGGGGGAGGGGGGGGGGGGGGGGGGGGGGGGGGGGGGATGGTGGGGGTGGAGGTTGGGGTGTGGTTTGGAGAGGTAGATGGAGTGGTGGGTGGGGGGTGTGAGGGTGAGGTGTTTGTGTGTGTTGGTTTGGGGTGTGGTGTGGGGTGGTGTGGTGTGTGTGGGTGGTGTGGGAGAGGTGGGTGGTGTGGGAGAGGTGAGGGTGAGTTGGGTAGGTGTGGTAGTGTGTGTTGATGGAGAGGAGTGGTATGGAAGAGGAGAGGAAGAGGAGAGGAAGAGGAGAGGAAGAGGAGAGGAGGGGGAGAGGAGAGGGAGAGGAGAACCCCACACCCGCACCCCGCTCTCCACCCGAGTCTTGGATCAGGATCATATCTCATTTTCCCACGGTCACGACCAAGCACCAACAATCCGCCCTCCAAGCACCAACAATCCCAACAATCCTAACCATCCCAATCATCCCAACCATCCCGACTTCCACCCAACCAGTCCCAGCCCAATCTCACTCCAACTAACTCAATCGTCCCTCTGCCCTCCGACTCGAATACAGCCCCCCCCCCCCCCCCACACACACACATAGCCCCCCCCCCCCCCCCCCCCCCCAACTGTGTCGCCTTCGAGTGACTCCAATTTGCTAAATGTCAATTGTTGCCGGGTTACATTATCGGGGCTGGGTGTGATGAGAGCACGTCGGTACCAGCCGTGTTAAAAAGGGATAAATAGGAAGCAAATTCACAGTCACACCCGGGATCACACCGGGATCACACCCAGATCACACCCTGATCACACCCGGATCACACCCAGATCACACCCAGATCACACCCGGATCACATCCGGATCACACCCGGATCACACCCGGATCACACCCGGATCACACCCGGATCACATTCAGATCACACCCAGATCACACCCGGATCACACCAGGATCACACCCAGATCATACCCGGATCACACCCGGATCACACCCGGATCACACCCGGGTCACACCCGGGTCACACCCGGGTCACACGCGGGGTCACACCCAGATCACACCCAGATCACACCCGGATCACACCCAGATCACACCCTGATCACACCCGGATCACACCCAGGATCACACCCGGGGTCACACCCAGGATCACACCCAGATCACACCCGGATCACACCCGGATCACACCCGGATCACACCCGGATCACACCCGGATCACACCCGAATCACACCCAGATCACACCCAGATCACACCCGGTCATTGTGAAGGGGGTCATAGGACAGGGGTCGTGGTCATGGGCTAGCTGGCTGGTGGAGTTCTACGTCCTAGCAACACCTAAGGTCATATCAAGACGGGTACCGACTTGCGCCAGTGCGCACTCATGGCGACTTCATAGTGCTGCCCCACTGGGAGACCAGGGTACCAGCATCATGACAGGCAATATACATTTTGAAGAGAAAAAAGGATGTTGCTAGGATGTAAAACCCCAACAAACCAAATGCTGAGCGTGCTGTACTCCATCCCCCCCCCTCCACATACACACATTCCATGCATTATTATATTACTCAGCAGGGCCTGAAGCCACCACCAATCAGGTCACGTGGTGTGATGCCACCAGGCGGCGCCCTTTCATGTTGGCGGCGCGGCGTCCTGTAGCTGGTAATGCACAACTAAACATCCCCTAGTACAGTTTGTTTGTTGTTTTACATCATAGCAACACCTACGGTCATATCAGGACGGGTACCGACTTGTGACAGTGCGCACTCATGGCGACTTTATAGTGCTGTCCCACTGGGAAACCAGGCCACTGGCACCATGAACTGGTATCCCACTCAGTCACATTATTCTGACACTGAGCTAACCAGTCCTTGCCCTGTCCTAATAATGCCGAGCGCCTGGGCTAGGAAGCGACACGTATCAATTTTTAAGTCATTGGTTTGACTCGACCAGGGTTCGAACCCACGACCACACGATCTACCAGCCCGGGAGACGGACGCTCTAACTCATTCGGCCATCCCGTCTGGTCCCCCAGTACAGACGCAGCGTGGGCGGTGGGCAGGGCGGGGGCGGGGGGGGGGGGGGGGGGGCATCTTAGTTCGTTGTTACAGAATGGCGAGGGACCAGTTTCTAGTGTGGTTATTGGATGTTGGTTGTGGTTTTGTTTATAACCAAATATATATTTTTTTTTAATCGGTGAGCGTCCCCGCCCATGCCTGATAAATGGGCCGCCCCTGATTAAATTTGTTAAAATTTGGTTTGAAACTTTAAAATACGTTGGGGCTAGAACTAGTAGCAGCGATTTTCAACTTTCGTAAGTACACAATCTGTGCAATATTATTGAACATAAGTTACACGTTACGTCTACGTCATCAGGCCATACGCCAGACACAAAACAAACAAAAAATCTAAATCGCCAACCCGACCCCGATTTGTGTGATCTAAAAGACGATCACCAACTTTTTTTGTCATTTGACCTAAGGGTAATGCCCCTCCTTACCTCCACTGCACTGCACTGGAGGCAGTGGCCGAATCGGTAGAGCGCAGGCCTCCCATGCAGAAGGTCGGAGTAAGATTCCTGGTCAAGTCAAACCAATGACTTACACAAATTGATACTTGGCACTTCCTAGCCAGGCGCTCGGCATAAATAGGATAGGGCAAGGACTGGTCGGCTCAGGGTCAGGATAATGTAACTGAGTGGGATATCGGCTCATGGTACTGGCATCCTGATTTCCCAGAGGGGCAGCACTATGTTGCTATGAGTGTGCACTATGTTGCCATGAGTGTGCACTGTCACAAGTCGGTACCCATCCTGATATGACCTTAGATGTTGCCAGGACGCAAAAACAAACACGAAGTTATATTGATATTTGACCGCCACACACCTCATCGTCAGACGGGGGTGGGGGGGTGGGGGTATTGGAGGGCGCTGGTTAATGGGGTCAACAGATGCTGTATTCACTATGGATTGTCAGAAGCTGTATGCAGAGTATATAATATATATATCCACATACTATGTGTATATAATAGACACATGTGGAGTATAAGGTATTATGCAAATATTATTTATGCGAGAGTTATGCGGTAATCTTTAACCTGCCTTGTATGACTTACTGGGGCTCACTTGTACTGTTCGATACCATGTCCCACCAACTCTGTTATGACCTTAGATGTTGCTAGGATGTAAAACAACAAAACAAACCACCAAATAACACTCCGAGCAACTTGGCTGTGGTTTGCACCAAAGTAGGCAAACTCGAGCTGAGAGCTCTGTGTGTGGGTACGAGAATGGGCCTCAACCTTCATGCTCAATCTGACCCAAATTTGGACTTTAATACTCCATAGTCTGATGAAATATCAAATTTTCAAAACCAAACCAATTATCTAGATTTGATTTTACATATCTAACTTAGATACTGATGCACTTATTAAGCATGTGTTTCTGCATAGAAGGCAATACTGAGTCAATTTAACAGAACCTGTTCCTGCAGAAGTCTATGGTGTCAGAGTTTTGGGAAGCTTGCCAAAACTAATTTTCCATGCTTGCATTCAAATATCTCAACAGTTTACCATTTAAAATAAAAGTAACTTTGAAGTAACATAAAGTAGATACTAGTGATCAATCTAATACATTTATCTCAGAAAAAATACAGACATTCAAAACCATTGGACTATGCAACTTTAAGCTAATGAATGGTAGCTTCTACGGGAGAGCCAGCCACAGGTTTTGTTCTCAACCAATCAATTGCTTTGTTTGTTGTTTTACGTCATCAGGCCATCTAAGGTCGTATGAGGGCAGGCACCGACTTGTTTGTTTGTTTGTTTGTTTGTTTGTTTGTTGTTTTACGTCCTAGCAACATCTAAGGTCATATCAGGACGGGTACCGACTTGTGACAGTGCACACTCATGGCGACTTTATAGTGCTGCCCCACTGGGAAATCAGGCCACCGGCACCATGACCCAATGTCCCACTCAGTCACATTATCCTGACACTGAGCTAACCAGTCCTTGCCCTATCCTATTAATGCTGAGCGCCAGGCTAGGAAGCGACAGGTACCAATTTAAAAGTCATTGGTTTGACTCGACCGGGAACTGAACTCCGACCTTCCACATGTGAGGCCCACGCTCTATCGATTAGGCCACCGCGCCCGGTCACTGACTTGTAACAGTGCGCATTCATGCTGACTTTATAGTGCTGCCCCATTCGGAGACGGCGGCACCAGCACAATCACCTGATATCCAACAGTCATATCCTGGTTCTGAGCTAACCCATGTGTGTCCTATCCTGATCCTATTAATGCAGAGCACCAGGCTAGGTAGCGACAAGTATCAATTTGATTTATAAGTCTTTGGTTTGACTCAGCTGGGATTCGAACTCCCCACCTTTCCACAGGGGAAGTCTGCGCTCTACCAATTCAGCCACCACGTCCGGTACCAATCAATTACTTTGTTGTTTCTTTAGTTGGAAGCATCAACATAATTATGTATTATATAATACATTATATTATAATATTAACCTAATACTGGAATACGGAGTGGCGCTTGTCCCTCAAGGAGGACTGAAACTGCGACCCAGCATGTCAAAGTCGCGACAGTTTGAGACAGAGCTAGAGGATTGGTTAGCAGAAGCAGACATGCCTTTCGTAGGCAAGCGATTTCAATTTCCCTATAACTGAAAATACCGGTCACGACACCAAATCGCGGGAAATCAATTTAATGAGTTAAACCAATGACTTATAAAATTGATAAAATTGATACTAGTCACTTCCTAGCCTGGCACTCAACATTAATAAGATAGGGCAAGGACTGGTTGGCTCAGTGTCAGGATAATGTGACTGAGTGGGATATCAGGTCATGGTGCCTGCAGCCTGATTTCCCAGTGTGGCAGCACTATAAAGTCGCCATGAGTGCGCAATGTCACAAGTCAGTACCGCTCCTGATATGACCAGGACGTAAAACTCCAACAACCAACCACGTGTGCGAGATATGTAACCTAAAGCGACGCAATGCTTTGTGCCCACAAAAAAGCCGCAGTCAACCCTCAAGTCTGGATCTATTATACTGCAACACTGAGGCTGTACAGTGAGTGACATCCAAATCATCTCAAAGTCCTACACAACAGAACAATATATACATGCGCTATATATAGCGCATTTATATACATGTGCTATATATAGCGCATTTATATACATGTGCTATATATAGCGCATTTATATACATGTGCTATATATAGCGCATTTATATACATGTGCTATATATAGCGCATTTATATACATGTGCTATATATAGCGCATTTATATACATGTGCTATATATAGCGCATTATGAGAATATTATTAAGATATTACATTAGAAGTGAAATACAACACATGTAGGTTTGTTTGTTGTTTTACGTCCTTGCAATGTCTAAGGTCATATCAGGACGGGTACCGACTTGTGACAGTGCGCACTCATGGCGACTTTATAGTGCTGCCCCACTAGAATACCAGGCCACCAGCACCATGACCTGATATCCCACTCAGTCACATTATCCTGACACTGAGCCAACCAGTCCTTGTCCTATGCTAATAATGCCGAGCGGCAGGCTAGGAAGCAACAAGTATCTATTTTTTTTAAGTCATTGGTTTGAATCGACCAAGGTTCGAACCCACGACCCCACGATCTGCCACCCCGTCTGGTCAACACATGTAGGTTAGGTGTATGTTAGGTTGGTGGAGTTCCCCTATATCAATCGCTCTATTTGGGTCCTAAACGATCGCCCATACAATACCATTGTAATTATTTGTTAAACTCCCTAAACCGACCACCTCCCGAAGTGGACCATTTAAATTTGATCCCATGGTCGGTCGATTTAGAGAGGTTTTGCTGTACCCAACTACTTCATATCATTCCTAAAAAGCACCCGTTTCACTGCACTAGTTCCGTTCCGAATGCCTGTACAACTAAGCCACCTGTCAAAGATTCCCTGTTGATTCTGTGCCTTTAACAAAATATCGTAAGGCACAAATACAACGACACTGGTCCTAGACCCGGCCCACCAACGAGCCAAACGCGCCCCGCCCAGCCCCACATGATGGAACTAGTTGCACTGTACACCGGCCAGAAATAAGGTTAAAGTGCTAGTGAGGATCCACCCAAGCTGCCATTAATGTGTTCCCTAGATTGCCTTGCCCGTCCCCGTCCCTGGTCGCAGGTCGCAGGTCGCAGGTCGCAGGTCCCCGTCCCGTGAAGCAGCAGCGTTTTGGGCCGCACAAAAAAAACCACTAAATTTGTGGACGACGAAAACTGATGCGCAGTAAGGCTCCCGCCACCCGGCGCCCTCTCCCTGGATAATATTACTCCGCCATACTAACATAGGGAACCTCCGGTTCTGCTAGCACCTTTGATATCCCAGCCCGCCGCGGCCTACAGACAGACAGACACACACAGACACACACAGACACACACAGACACACAGACGTGGGGGGGGGAGGCTCGGTTGGTTGTTGGAGTTTTACGACCTGGCAACATCTTGTTGGGAGGGAGAGATTTCAACATCCTAGCAACATCTAAGGTCAGATCAGGACGGGTACCTACTTGTGACAGTGCACACTTAATAATGCAGCTGCATTGGGAGACCAGGCCCCGATATCCCATGCAGTCACATTATCCTGACATTGAGCAAACCAGTCCTTGCTGTACCCTATTAATACTGAGCGCCAGGCTCGGTAGGTAGCGATGAGTATCAATTTTGCAAGTCATTGGTTTGATTCGGGTTGGGGGTTTTCCAACCCGAGACCTTCCACATGCGAAGCCAGTGCTCTTAGTGCTCTTAGTCTCACCGTGTCCGCTCCGTGTCATGCCCCAGTCAACCAACCATAACAGAAGCCAACGAGGAGCTTAGGTTGATTGGTGTAGTTTTACGTCCTGACAACATTTAAGGTCATATCAGGATGGGTACCAACTTGTGACAGTGCACACTCATGGTGACTTCCCACTGTGAGACCAGGCTGCAAGCACCATAACTTGATATCCCACCCAGTCACATTATCCTGACACTGAGCTAACCAGTCCTTGCCATATCCTAATAATGCTGTGCCCTTGATTAGGAAGCAACAAGTATCAATTTTGCAAATGAATGGCTTGACTGTCTGGTTTTCAAACTCCGACCGTCCACATGAGAAGCCAAAGTTTGCTTTATTTAACAACGCCTCTAGAGCGCATTGATTTTCGTATCATTGGCTATTGGACATCAAACATATGGTCATTCTGACATTTCTTTGGAGGAAACTCGCTCCCGTCACATAGGCTACTCTTTCCAATAAGCAGCAAGGGGGGTGGGGGGGGGGGGGGTGTCTTTCTTTTATTTGCACATTCCCACAGACAGGACAGCACATACCACATCCTTTGATGAACCAGTTGTGGACCACTGGTTGGAATGGAAAATCGCCCAATCTGCGCAAGATCGATCGGATGACCCACACCTTCACAGGTGAACACTAAAGCCCCAGTCAGACCTCACTGGATTGACCAACCGGGGAGAAACCGGACACTGTCCGGTGAAGTACGGTAATGTACTATTTATATACGGTACCCATCCGGCGTGTCCATTCTATCTCCAGTGTTGTCCGGCGGTGTCCGGTACAAGTTTTGAACATGTTCAAAACTTGTACCAGACCCCGCCGGATAGATGTGTATGGTTGGTGTCCGGTTTACGTCAGTTAGGTCCGTTTCATGTCCCTTACTCATCCGTTAGGTGTCCGTTTTGTATCCTGAAGAGTCGTTGACGGTGCTGCGGGAATTTGGTCCGTCAGTTTTTGGCGTGTCCATGAACAGTCCGGTAGCTGTCCAGTAGGCATCCGGTAGGTGTCCGGTTGGTGTCTGGTAGGTGTCCGTTTGGTGTCCGGTCCGTCACATTGACGGCCGTTGCAACAGTTCGACACCGGACTAGACAATTCTTTGTCCGCTGCTGTCCGGTAGTCAGTACGGTAAGGTGTGACTGGGCCTTAACCATCTGAGCTACGTCCCACTCCCCGCATGCGAAGCCAATTAGGCCACCATGTCCAATCATGGTCCCAGTCAACCAATGATGACAAGCCTGCTGGCAGTACAGGGTGACGAAGAATTCTCCAAGAGTGACTCAAGTCCATTTTACGGCTGGCAGTACACAGAATCAATCCACCTGCCGTCTCACTACACGAGGTGGTTCTCGCCCCCCCCCCACCCCCACCCAGCCACCCCACAACCACGTCACCCACCGCCAAACCTAATACCAGACACCGGGCGCCGTGGCCTCATCGGTAGAGCGCGGTGCTCGCGTGCGGGAGGTCGGGAGTTCGGGTTCCCGGTCGAGTAAAACAAATCAATGACTTATACATTTATACTTGTCCTAATCCTATGATTGCAGACAGCCAGGAAGCGACAAGGACTGGTTAGCTCAGTGCCAGGATAATGTGACAGTGGGATATCGGGGTCATGGTCTGATTTCCCGGTGAGGCAGTACTATAAAGTCGCCATCAGCGCGCACTGTCACAAGTAGGTGCCCATCCTGATATGACCTTAGAGGTTGCCAGGATGTAAAACAACCAGCCTAATACCAGACGGGATGACCAAATGGGTAGAGCGCGCACTTCCCATGTGGCAGGTTGTGGGATTTAAAACCCCCGCTTTTCAACTCTGACCTGAGTCAAATTCAATGGCTTGAAAATTTATACTTGCCACTATCTAGCATGGCGTTTGTTACTATGTTAGGCCTGTGCGTGGATTGAGAACCAATTGGTGATTGAAATCTCGACTGCTTAATCAACACCGATTGAAAGTTAGTTTGTTTTTATGTCCTAGCAACATCTAGGGTCATATCACGATGGGTACCGAGTTGCAACAATGCACACTCATGGCGACTTTATAGTGCTGCCCCAGTGGGAGACCAGGCTGCCAGCACCATGACCTGATATCCCACTCAGTCACATTATCCGGACACCGAGCCATCCAGTCCTTGCCATATCCTAATAATGCCAAGCGCCAGGCTAGGAAGCGACAAGTATACATTTTTAAGTCATTGGTTTGACTCGACCAGGGTTCGAATGCACAACCCCAAGGGTTCGGAGCTCCGATCTTCCAAAACAGGAGACAGATGCTCTACTCATTCGGTCATCCCGTCTGGGCTTAGACCAAGGGATAAGTGTTGAAAAAAAAAGAAAATGTTCATTCAACTGAATAACTAACAAAAAAGGTTAATCCTGCTCTAGACACTAAGTTAATGCTTTTCATTTGGTGTATTCTGCACCTACACTTTATTGGGGTTTTAGGGCCTAATAATAAGGCCTTAACCAGACAAAAAACAACCTTCATATTTCACATTCATGGCAGCTTTCTAGTGCTTCCACACAGGTACCATTACCCGATATCCAACTCGGGATCACGATACTCTTACTCCAACCTAACCAGCACTTGCCCTGGACCAGGTGAACCAGAAACATTTTATTGGGGGGGGGGGGTTTATGTCCTAGCAACACCAAATCCTTTGAGAGATTTGGGGTTTGAGTCAGTGAGATGAGAATGAGGGGTTTGGGGGGGGGGGTCTATCCTTGCTTGCTACATTCGTAGATTAAGCAGTGGGAATTTCAATCGCAGACAATTTTGTCGTCCTCATTCCAGTGCTCATCCTACCATAGTAATATCAAGCATCAGGCCATGTAGTGACAAGTATAAATTGTCAAGCCATTGGATTTTACTCTGCTGGGTTCAAACCCGCGACCAGCCACATGGGCCTTTCGTGCTGAACTCAATCATCCTGTCTGACCATTACTGTTCTGTGTAATCATCATTATCATCATCATCATCCCCTTAACGGCAAGAGTTTCTCGGGCATCACACACAACTTTGCAACCAGTTTTCTCCAGTTTTCCCCCCATTCTCCACCGCCCTCTGGGACTTGCCAAACTCCAGAACGGTCCATTCCCTGACATTGTTCCACCTCTTCCTTTGTCCGCCTTGTTTTCTTTCCCCTTTCGCTATGCATTTCAATCTAATTTTGGTCAGACCACATGGACTGGAAATATGGCCATGGTCACGACCACCATCTACGTCACATATGACGCTGCAGTTTGCATCTATTTCAGATCTTTGTGTGGTCCGATTGCCCGCTGGTTCTTGGCATGGACTTCCTAGTTGCAAACATTGTCTTTTTATGTCATGTCAAAACCAACACACTTACCTAGATTTGATTCTATAAATAAAACTCAGATACTGCTGCGTAGAATGGAGCGCTAAACTAATTTAATACAATTTCTCATTGTGGATTGGTTGGTTGTTGGGAGTTTTACGTCCTGGCAACATCTAAGGTCATATCAGGACAGAAATTACTTCAAACTAAAGTATGACGCTCAACCTTAAAAGCCCTGTCACACCTCACCGGATTGGGGGAAACGGACAGAAAACAAACAATGTCCGGTTTTATGTCCGTACAAGTATTGAACATGCACAAAAATAGGAATGGATACCGCTGGATTGACGTCTACGGTTCATGTCCGTTGGTTATCCGTTTCATGTCCGTTGGCTATCCGTTTCATGTCCGTTGGCTATCCGTTTCATGTCCGTTGGCTATCCGTTTCATGTCCGTTGGCTATCCGTTTCATGTCCGTTGGCTATCCGTTTCATGTCCGTTGGCTATCCGTTTCATGTCCGTTGGCTATCCGTTTCATGTCCGTTGGCTATCCGTTTCATGTCCGTTGGCTATCCGTTTCATGTCCGTTGGCTATCCGTTTCATGTCCGTTGGCTATCCGTTTCATGTCCGTTGGCTATCCGTTTCATGTCCGTTGGCTATCCGTTTCATGTCCGTTGGA
>CM059190.1:5823900-5844141 GCA_030323885.1 Branchipolynoe longqiensis
AAAAGTGAAATATCTCTAAAACCACACCACCTAGAAACAAATCACTTGGTACACATATAGAAAACATCTTTACCAAAAACATTTTATTAAATTTATAAGGTTAGTGACTTAATCAATAATTCATTTGAGATGGCTATTTTCCACATGGCCTGGAAGCAGGCTACAGTGGTACCAATAAGGGTGGAGACAAAGGGGACATGGGCAACTCCCATCCCATATCACTCCTACCTCTGCCAGGCAAGCTGATAGAGAAATTAATGTACAAGCACGTCATGAAACATCTAGATAGTGAGAAAATACTAAATGACAAACAGGGAGGGTTCAGAAAGGGATTCTCCACAACAAAAACTATATCCAATCTAACAAATGACATACTGAGAGGTATGAATGAAGGTGAACAGACAACTGCCACATTCATAGATTTTAGCAAGGCATTCGAAACAGTGAATCATGACATACTGATAAAAAAGCTAGAAAGAGTAGGAAGAAGAGGAAGAACACTAGACTGGATAAGGAATTACATCAGCGAGAGAAGTCAGAGAACAAAAGTAAATGGCAAAACATCAGAAAGTATACAGGTAACCTGTGGAGTCCCTCAAGGTTCAGTATTAGGCCCACTCCTCTTCATCATTTACATCAATGATCTGGAGAAGTCCTTAGAGGGAATCAAATTCCAACTATATGCTGATGACACCATGATATACACAACAAGCAATAGCAGAAAAGAGAACAGAGATAAGCTAAATGAGAAACTAGTAGCTTTAGATAACTGGTGTAACTCCAACAAGATTTCCATAAACCACAAGAAGTCGAAGGTCCTAGTGTTTGGCAGGGGGAAAATCAACTATGGCAATGAGGAGCCAATAATTTTGGGAGGAAAAGTTCTTGATTATCAGACCAACTACAGATATCTAGGGATGAATCTTGATAGGAAACTAAACTACAATGATAACATAAAAGAAGTTATCAAGAAGGCAAACCACAAAATCTGGATATTAGCGAATACCAGAAAATACCTAACTACAAATATGGCTATTAAAATCTATAAAGGTATGATACTACCATACTTCGACTATGGTGATGTAATATATATGGGGGGTAACAAAAATATGTTGGATAAACTACAAAGACTACAAAATAGAGCACTTAAGATATGTCTGAAGGTGGAACATAGACACCCAACTGATGATCTCCATAGGAAAGCAAGAGTCAGCACACTAAATGACAGGAGAAAAGCACATCTCAAAATAGCAGCATTCAGGGAGACAAGGAAGCCTGGGAGGGTGCAGGTAACAAAAAAGGCAACAAGAGGTAGTGATGGCCCCAGACTGATAATAAACAGAGCCAAAAACGGATCATATGAGAGGAGTACCGAGTACATGAAGGCAAGGGAATGGAATACACTGGGTGTAGAAGAAAGAAGTACAAGGACAATAGAAACATATAAAACATCAATGAAAAGAGAGCTAAATGCACTGCTAGACTAATGACATCATCATCATCATCATCAACATGCTTTCAGTCGCGATGCGACAAAGACTGCTTTCATTACTTGACTGCCGCTCGACATTTCATAAAAGCTGCCTGCAAAAGTGTTGAAGTGCTGCTGGCTTTGAGAAGGCACTCGGGAGCAAATAGAGGACAGGAACATGTCAAGACAGGCGCAAAACTATTTGTCCCTGCAGTGGCTGGTCGGGAGATGTTGGGAGTTCCATACATCAACCGCCCTGAATGCTGCCACAGTGACATGGTTTTCTGTTTAGCCTTCAGTTCTGTCCAGAACCTGTACCACAAGGCACTGGTTTACAACTCTGCAGGGCAGGGGCGTCAAACTCCCTGAGGTGTTGCAATACCTGCAATACCTGCATACCACTTAGACTAATGACAACAACAAAGAAAAAGAATTAAAAAAGAAAAAGAAAGATAGATAAATAAATAAATAAATAAGTATAAAAATACACTGATAATTCAAGCAAAGTTTTACATACAAAAGGTCAACTTTAAACTTAAAATCAAAACCTAATGACCACTAACACAGCAAGGTGAAAACATTCAGAGAAATTAACTATTGGTAACCAAACAATTATCCGATTGTAGAACGAACTCACACTGGTTTGGGGGATGTGGAAGAATGCTTACAAACAAAGAAAGAATGCATGCAGTAGTTAGCTAGACAACAACTGAAAGTGATAAAAAGAAGACTATTACTGTCTAGCGGCGAAAACAAGTCACTAGACTTAACCGTTATGGGCACCCATCACAAAAAAAAACACACAAAAACAACTTGAATTGAAGCAGTCAAAGTTCATTATATTTTTTGTTTTTTTTGTTTTTTTTGTTTTTTAAAAGTTTGCTCGCTTCTGTTTACCATGTTGACAGTGACTGCTGCTCGCCGGTTCATTTCTCTTCGATTTTAGCAGTCTCATTATTAATATTATTACAGTAATACTCATAAATAACAGAATGGGACTATAGCTGTGAATAGTCATAACTAACAGAACTTGTTATAAAGCAGTGGAAATTCATAATATTCGCTGTATATTTATTTTTGCTCGCATCTGTTTACCACAGTGACAGTGACTGCTGCTCGGCGGTCCATTTCTATTCAATTTAGCAGTCTCATGATTATTTTACTCATGCTCATAAATAACAGAATGTGACTGTAGCTGTCAATAGTCATAAATAATGGAACTTGACATGAAGTATATTTATTGTTTATTAACGTTTGCTCGCATCTGTTTATCTCGGTGAAAGTGACTGCTGCTCCCCGGTTCATTTCTCGTCAATTTTAGGAGTCTCATTATAGTCATGCCCAGAAATATCAGAATGCGACCTTAGCGACGAATAGTTATAATTAACAGAATTTGATATGAACTACTTGAAATTTCATTATGATTTGTTTTATTATTGTTTGCTCACCCCTGTATACTGCGGTGACAGTCACTGCCGCTCGCCAGCTCATTTTTCTTCATCTTAGCATTCTGTACCTATGTGCGAATACCGCCAATCGCCGCGAAGCGGTTTGGAAACGACGATAACACCCACTCCATTCTGCTGCGCGGAGCTGCTTTGTGGTAGGCGTTACCTTCAGGTCACCAAAAGGAGGATTTTCTAGCTACAATTTAACTCTTGTTTTCATTACATAGAGCACAGATTTATCTACATCCTCATTTTTTAATAGTTTCAATTGGACCAGTATTAGTTTCAAAAGTTGATGGTTGAATTTCAACTTTTACTTTTCTCCACAAAACCTTCATCAAATCACTCAAAGTTGATTAAAATATCCTATCAAACTATGCAAGTATTGTTTCTTCATTAGTTCTCTATATGTTGTTAAATTTTAAGGATGTTTGATAGATTGCCAAGAGAGTTATTTGATCCGAAGCACTTTAAGGTTTGCTTACAATGTCACCTTTGTCTCACACAACTTTCAGTTGGCATTCAGGCCTCGGCCTTGCTCATAAAACGAGTAATATGAGTCATTTCCGGCCACCGCACCGCAGGTCATCCCAACCTGGTGTATATAAGGCTGGCTATCCACCACCAACTTCATTCTCATAACTTTGTTAATTTTTACCTTTTAGAAATATATAATAATCCTTTCAAAGCCCGAGTCATGAGAATTGAGCAGTACAACTTTCACCTAAATATGTAGTCTATTACAAAAGATATGAGAGTTTGAAGTACAAAATCTAGATTTTCACTCACAACTTTTGGGCTGGTTTACTATAGAACAAAGGGCCCATAATTAGGCATATTTTTCAAGTTCAAATCGATGTCACTTTCTTGATATTTTACATTAGAAAAATTATATGACTAGCAAGTTTAAGGTCTCTTCAAGCTCTTTCCATTGGAATATGTTCCATTGAGATAAAATGCTTAAAATACTCACATAGCCCACACTGTCATTATTAAGTCACTCATAATTAACAGGTTTTTGATCTGAGGAGTGATTAGTTACGCTCCTAAATAGCAGACTTTGACCGGAAGCAGTAAAACTCACTGTGCTGTTGTTTTATGATGCCTGTTCCTGTGTTTACTACTGGCTCTACTGAATAGCTGATGTTGGCAGTGACTGACACCAGCTTGCTTACAAGTTTAGGTGGTCGCTCGATCACAAGTGACAAGGAGCAGGACTGACTAAGAAACGTTCCGACATTGCCAGCTGTGACCCAGTCTTCACCAGGTCATCTAAATGTTGAGTTGCCCAAGGTTTTTTGCACTTCACCCCCCCCAACTTTAAGTTCTATATCAGTAAAGATTTCAAACACAACAAATAGTATAAATTCAAGCTCTTTCAATAGACCTTGCTGAGATAACCTTAAATATATCGTAATATTTTAAATATCTTAGTAGGGGACAAAGTAATGAGTTGTTTTTCTTGTTCTGTTAACATCAGCTTAATTGACAATAATTAGAACTAATTCACCATTTCCAGCTTGGGGTCCATTTTAATGCTATCTTTATTTATCTATATCTCCCTTAATTCTTTAAGTAGACTGACCAATTAAAAGTGTAATAGCTGTCTGTATTTTGTCAACTTGCAGTGATCAGACATTCCCCCAATTCTGGCCAACACTCTTCTCAAAGAAATTCTTAAAGATATCGAGTGTTTCTTAAAATTTTGTGCCCCATTAACAAAACAGTCTTCCTTCCCCTAACCCCCATGATGGCTTGGGTGTTAGAGTGCGATTTGACTCTTAAGGCTAGAGGTGCTTTCTCACCGTTGGCATACTATGCGCAAGAATATCCCATTGAGATAGTTCAGAGACTTAAGTAGATACTTAAAGACTTTTAATTTAATTACAGCATGAACATACTTGCTGCCTAAAGAGCCTCAAACTTTCAATGTAGTAATTAACGCAGATAATCTCGTTTTGCAACAAGTGCTAGAATCAGGTACAGGAAGGGATTCAGTGCTCTGTGCCTTCGCAAGGTAAATTTGGCTAATTTCAGCTTCAATAAGTTGTAATATCACAACTGTACATAAAGAAGAACAATCATTGGTTCTAGCAGACAACCTAAGCAGATTAGCCCATAATTCCAAGCTAAGGCTGCAGCTCTGGCTGAATGTGACAAGCGCCAACTAAAACCAATGTCATTCTCATTCTCTTTAAAAAACATTGATTTTCTCTGTAAACCAATAAGATTATTCGCTTCCCTGGAAGATAGTCACTCTTATGCTTCTATCTTCCCCACTACACCCTGATACAACACCTCCAGCTACTCACTGCTTTCTCCGCTGCCTTAGTCAGAGGGACCTGGGCAAACAGAGCTGTCCACCTACACTCTTACAAGAGGTTCTGCTGGCGCCACCAAGTCGACCGTTGGAAGCTGACCATCTATGATGTCCTATCCTATACAGTCTTCCTCAGCTCCTGCCTAAAATCACCAGGCTCAACTGCGAACTACCTGAGCAGGGCGAAGGCCTGTTTGAGGCCATAGTTGTTGATGTCCAACCGTTGAATGCTTACCCAGTTACTCTCCTTAAGAAAGTGATTGCTATGATTTCCCCCACATCTCCTATCTCTCCACCTTCGATGACCGCGCCCTGGTCAATATCGCCGCCTTCCTCATAATTCATTTCACTTTAGCCCACTAATTTATGTCACTTCCCTGCCCCGCTCCCTCCTGGGTCCTCACAGTCTTCTCGCTTCAGATATTGTTGTTTGCCAAGCCTGGCCTGTATGTATCGACAAGATCGTCTAAAAAACTAGATCTAAGTCTCAACCGCCTCTCACTTATCTCCTACCCTCCTTCCTTTCTCACCTTGCTGCCCTCTCGTAGCTTGGACTAAGTGTAAGCTTTTCCTTCAACCCTCCTCCTTCATCCTCGGCTTTCTCTCTGTCAGATGTCTCTCCGCTCACAGTGGCCCGACTAACAGGAGTCCTCTCTCTTACCTCATCCTTCCTCTCCGGGTCTGGCCACCCGTTCATTGCACAGCATCGGGAGGGGCGCAGTTCAAGCATGTGGATCCGCAGGAGTGAACCCCGGAAGACTGGTACAATGACCTCATCAGTCCCATCAGCCCTCGGGACTTTGTTAGGTTGAGGTCTGATGGTTTTCTCGAAAAGCCTCCTCTGTTCTCCGCTTGATTTTGATCTAACCTCTTGATTTCACTATTAACTCATTTACTCACTTGTTTACTTACTATTACTCGGATTGATTGATACCCTGATGATTTGATTATACTGATTTGATATTATTCATTGCTCGATATTACACTGATCATGACTTGAGATGTTATGAATTGACTGACTCTCATTTCTCACGATGCGATATACATTATCGATAATTCTCTCAATATACATGATGCCTCGACCTGCCTCCAGGTTATGTTCTCCAATAAAATTTATTTTTAAAACTCTTTCCTCTCGTTCTGCCTCTTGTCCGCGTGAGTAAATTACGTATGTTGGCGTGTCAACATAGATAATTTACAAACGTGGCCGTGCGTACTACTTTTCTCACCACGCACTACTTTCCTGACATCACTACCTCCCTCACCTCACTTTCCCACTCAGAGCCTTCCATGCCAGTCGCCTCACCTACCCTCCCTCCTGATTCTCATGGGGTTGAGGTCTGATGGTTTTCTCGAAAAGCCTCCTCTGTTCTCCGCTTCATTTCGATTTAACCTCTTGATTTCACTATTAACTCATTTACTCACTTCTTTACTTACTATTACTCTGAATGATTGATACCATGATGATTTGATTATACTGATTTGATATTACTCATTGCTCGATATTACACTGATCATGTCTTGATATGTTACAAATTGACTGTCTCTCATTTCTCACGATGCGATATACATTACCAATAATGATCTCCATATACATGATGACTCGACCTGCCTCCAGGGTATGTTCTACAATCAAATTTATTTTTAAAACTCTTTCCTCTCATTCTGCCTGTTGTCCGCGTGAGAAAATTAAACTCCCATTAGAGTGTTGCACTCCAGAGGTCAGAGGTCAATGATCTTATCAATATAACTAACCAGTGTAAGTCACTGATTTGACTCAGCTGGGATTCAAACTCACAGTCTTCCACACGGGAGGACCAGCCTGAGTTGAGCATCCGTCTCCCGTTTTGGTAGATTGTGGGATTCGAAGCCATGAGTTAGAACCCTGATTGAGTGAAACCAATGACTAAAAAATTGTATATTTGTCACTTCCTAGCCAAGCGCCCGGCATTATTAGAATAGGACAAGGACTGTTTGGCTCAGTGTCAGGATAATGTGACTGAGTGGGATATCAGGTCATGGTGCTGGTGGCCTGGGTGCACACTGTCACAAGTCGGTTCCCATTCTGATATAAACCTTAGATGTTACCAGGATGTAAAGCCTCAACAACCAACCAACAAACTAATCAGTTCAAAAGTTGAGGGTAATTATAACCAGGTATGTGAAGAATTTATTTTGCTTTTTAGATTAAGAATTTAGGTGCTCGTTTCATTTACCCACATTTTCTCCACTTTTCATATACGGTTGTTCTTCACCTCTACTCAGGCTACTGTAATATGGGGTGAATCTTTATCTAGTTCTGGAGGAGGAAGGACTGAAGCTGAGACGTTCAAGGTATGCCTCAGAGAAATTCCTGACGTCACGCTAGTCTGAACGACTTTTTTTGGAGGGTGCCTCGAAAATGGCGGCCTCCATAGGGTGCCACCCATTTGCAATTGAAAAGAAGAGCTCTGATTGGCTGAAACCACTGAATCCGGCGGCCATTTTCGAGGCGCTTTTTGCCTCCTGTCTGAAAAGGGAAATGACTCAGAGGCATACTCAGAACGCAAATAGGCCAAAAAGACGTCTCGGAGCCATCGCGGAAGCGTACCTTGAATGCGGCCCTGGGGCCGTATGCAGGAGTCAGTGTTAGCGAGGAAAAAGGGTGTTTGGCGGGAATTCGTCGCGATCACCGCGTCGACGTCGACATTCATACTGGCCGACGTCTACGCATTGGCGGCAATGGATTAGCGATTTGCTTACTTTACACTCGTCGATTCGAAAATATAAATATTAATATCGCCGCCGTTACGGAGGCAGCGTTAATATTGCTTCGAATTTAGGGTTAATTTCCTCAAATTTCACTTATTGCGTATTTAATTCTGTTAAATATGATAGCATTTAATAGATTTAAGCCTGATACATGGGTACAGACGCAGAGGGATTTCCCAAATCTATAAATAAATTCACATTTAGCTATAATGAAAGTGCTACGCGCTCCTGCATACGACGTGACACAGTTCCCGACGTCGGTGATAGCTAAATGGTAATAGGTTCTAACACCAAACCATGCTAACACTGACTCCTGCATATGGCCCCTGGTGTGTTTACACAACCGGAAATGGGGTTACAAAACCGGAAGTGGGGTTACTGTCCGTCCCATCCTCACCTTCCACTAGACACCCAATGCTTGAATTTAACCTCACTTCCAAAGTGCCTGAAACATGACCAAAACAACTGTACTTATTCACAAATATGACTAGTAATAATTTGAATAAACAAAATTAATTACGCGCTTCGATAAAATATTAATTTAAGAGAATATGAGAGAAATATGAGAGAAGACTTCGAGAATTGGCATGGTGAATATTTTGTAAATTGGTGACAGGCGTGTGGAAACGGAAATCAATATGGCCACTCAATGTGCGGGGGTGGAGGATGTGGGGAGCGGTAGATGATCGCCCCCCCCCCAGCCCCCCCCCCCCCCCCCCCACTTTCCCCTGCCCGGAAAGTCATTGACGTGAAGCTACGCATTAAATAGTAACAACCGTTACCACCAGGCGGCGTGGCCGAATCCAGGCGTCGTTTGTTATGAGCATAAGTGTTTTACACTGATAAATAATGGAACACTACGTATCGAATACGTCATTGGGTTTGTCTTGTTTGAGGGTTTTAAATCGACTTTTGTCGCTACGGTTTGTTTGTTCATTGCTTTATGTCCTGGCAACATCTACGGTCATATCAGGACTGGGTACCGACTTGTGACAGTGTCCACTCATGGCGACTTTCATAGTGCTACCACACTGGGAGACCAGGCCTAGTGATGGCACCATGACTCGATATCCCGCACAGTCACATTATCCTGATACTGTGCTAACCAGTTCTTGTCCTATTCTATTAATGCTGAGTGCCAGGCTAGGAAGCGACAAGTTTTCAATTTTGAAAGTTATTAATTTGACTCGGCTGGGATTCGAACTCTCGGACGTTGCGCAAGGAAAGCCTGCAGTCTATCGATTCGCTAAGGTAACTTAAAGATGCATAGTCTGATGAAAGCAGCACATTTTCAAAACAAAAACACTTGTCTAGACTTGATTCTGTATATCTAACTTAGATACAACTGGGCGTGGTCGCTGAATTGGTAGAGCGCGGGCCTCGCGTGCGGGAGATCGGGAGTTCGGTTCCCGGTCGAGTCAAACCAATGACTTACAAAATTGACACTTGTCACTTCCTAGCCTGGCACTCGGCATTAATAGGATAGTGCGAGGACTGGTTAGCTCAGTGTCAGGATAATGTGACTGAGTGGGATATCGGGTCATGGTGCCAGCGGCCTGGTCTCCTAATGGGGATGCACTATAAAGTCACCATGAGTATGCACTGTCACAAGTTGGTACCCATCCTGATATGACCTTAGATGTTGCCAGGATGTAAAACTCCAACAACCAACCAACATAAACCAGTCTCCACATGCTCATGTGAATAGATACCACATAGATAAATGAAAAAACAAAAACAAAAAACACTCAGAGAGACCGCCAATGGGCAAATTATGCCTCAACCAGACAAGATGGCTGAATGAGTTGAGCGTCTGTCTCTCGCTTTGGTTCGAACCCTGGTCGAGTCAAACCAATATATATTGTAAAATTTTCTGATTTTCAATGTTAAGGGGAATGAAAATGTTATATTACTAAAAGGGTATACGTGACCAAAGCGCATGTATGTATATATATGTAAGTGCTGGTGGTGCCTGAGTGGAATGTAAATAGACATAGTGGCGCTGGCTGGGTTGTGTGTAAGGGGCACTCAAGGCCTACCCCCTCCCCCTCTGCTGGGTAGGATCACCACACTCAGGGTCAAGGTTCAAGGCAGGTGGTGGCCAGAGGAGCCACACGGCTTGGTGGTGGTGGGCAGACCACTGGTAGCCATGGGGACCAAGAATGCTTGATCCCTATTGGTAGAGCCAAGAATGCTTGTTTCTCATTGGGGGAAAAGGGTGGGGCGATACTCTACAAGGTACCCATGTACTGTATATAATAAACCAGAGAGGCTTGGACTCTCTCTTCTCACACTCTTACTTTGCTTTACTTTCTCTTTCTCTCCGTCTGTATTGTTTTTCACCTTAGCCTACCTACACAGCCACAGACTCGAACATGCAACCCTACACAATGACGTAAAAATTTATACTTGCCGCTTCCTAGCTAGGCACTCGGCATTATTAGGAAAAGGCAAGGAGCAGTGGAATGAGGAAGACCAATTCTCCATGATTGAAATTTTCCCTGCTTAATCAACTAATGTACAACAACAACAAAACTGTCAAAGAAAATAGTTCAATAATTCGAATGAATTCTCTCGCAGGGCCAACTCCAAAGTAGACTAATTCAGCTTGATTTAAAATAAGAATTATTTATTTACTTCCTTTTGGAGAGCGTCAATAATTTACGTGAGTGAGTTTTGTGAGTGGAGGAAGTGAGTAAGTGTGTTGGTGAGTGAGCGAATGAGTGGGTGGTTGGGTGAATGAGTGGGTGAGTGAGTGAAAGTGTGAGAGGGTGAGTGAGTGAGAGGATGGGTGGCTAAGTGAGTGGGTGAGAGGGTGGGTGGGAGAGTGAGTGAAAGTGTGAGAGGGTGAGTGAGTGGCTAAGTGAGTGGATGAGTGAATGAATGAGTGAGTGAATGACTGAGTGAGTGAGTGAGTGAGTGATTAATTCAGCTTGATTTAAAATAAGAATTATTTACTTACTTCCTTTTGGAGAGCGTCAATAATTTACGTGTGTGAGTTTTGTGAGTGGAGGAAGTGAGTAAGTGTGTGGGTGAGTGAGCGAATGAGTGGGTGGTTGGTGAATGAATGGGTGAGTGAGTGAGAGGATGGGTGGTTAAGTGAGTGGGTGAGAGGGTGGGTGGGAGAGTGAGTGAAAGTGTGAGAGGGTGAGTGAGTGGCTAAGTGAGTAGGTGAGTGAACGAATGAGTGAGTGAATGACTGAATGGGGGAGTGAGTGATACCCCAGTCACACTTCATCTGCGATTGCTTGTGACCACTTTGCGACCACCAAAAAGTGGTGGTTGGAAAATGGTCACAAGCGATCGCAACCGGTCGGCGACCTCTGGGCGACCATTTTAGTCGCAAGGAGGATGCAGCTGTTGCACCAAAAAGCCCATAGGGCACTGACCATTTCCATAAGTCAGCAACCAGTCGCTGACCGAACGGCGACCGATCGGCGACTGATCAGCGACCAAAATACCCCCCACCAAGTGTACGACCAGTCGCCGACCAGTCGCCGACCAGTCGGGGACTATTGCCGAGCGATCGTCAACTGGTTTTTTGACCTCATGGCAAGCGGTTAGCAACCGGTCGGAGACTGCTTGGTAACTATAACACCATTGCGACCATTCTGCGATCGATCGCCGAGCACCCGGCGACTGCTGTCATCACAATAAATGAAACCCCGCTGGTGTCAGTCCATGCCAGAGACTTTTGGAATTTTAGAATGCGCAAATGATATAAAATCTTCCATCGATAGGTCACCAACCACTCAGCGACAAGTAATATACTGCTCGGTGAGCGGTCGTCAACCAATCGGATACTGCATGAACAGCGATCTGTCGCAAAATTGAGGGGTGTAGTGGTGGAGAATGTTGAGGAGAGTGTGTGTAGTGGGGGAGAGTGTGCATTGGCGGGAGAGTGTAGGGGGAGAGTGTGTGTGGGGGGGGGGGGGGGAGAGTGTGTCTTGTAGGAGAGTACAGTGGGGGAGAGTGTGTGAGGAGGAGAGTGTGTGTGTGGTTGGAGAGTGTGTGTATGGTTGGGGAGTGTGGGCGGGGAGAGTGTGGGGGAGGAGAGTGTCTTGGAGGATAGTATAGTGTGGGAGAGTGTGGGGGAGTGGGTGTGTGGTTGGGGAGTGAGTGGGGAGGGGGGGGGGGGGAGTGTGTGTGTGGTTGGGGAGGTTGTGGAGGAGAGTGTGTCTTGGAGGATAGCATAGGTGGGGGAGAGTGTGTGTGGGGGGGGGGGAAGTGTGTGTTGTGGTTGGGGAGTGTGTGGGTGGAGGGAGGAGTGTGTGTGTGGTTGGGGAGTGTGTGTGGAGGAAGTTGTGTGTGTGGTTGGGGAGTGTGTGGGGGAGGGAGGTGTGTGGGGGAGGAGAGTGTGCGTGTGGTTGGGGAGTGTGTGTGGGGGGAGAGTGTGTCTTGGAGGATAGCATAGTGGGGGAGAGGGTGGGGGGGGGGGGAGTGTGTGTGTGGTTGGGGAATGTGTGGGGGGGGGAGAGTGTGTGTGTGGTTGGGGAGTGTGTGTGGGAGGAGAGTGTGTCTTGGAGGAGAGAATAGTTGGGGAGAGTGTGTGGGGAGGAGAGTGTGTGTGGGGTTGGAGAGTGTGTGGGGGAAGGGGTGTGTCTTGGAGGAGAGTATAGTGGGGGGGGGGGGGAGTGTGTGAGGAGGAGAGTATGTGTGTGGCTGGGGAGTGTGGGGGAGGGAGAGTGTGGGGGGAGAGTGTTTGTGTGGTTGGCGAGTGTGTGCTGGGAGAGAGTATGTGTGGGTGTGTGGAGGAGTTGACAGTTTTTAACTTGCCTGCCAGAGAGTCTACTTCCGGTCACGTGGATTAATTGATTCATTCACCCATTGGGGTTTTACACCCTAGGTGTGTTCACGTGACATAGAAACTTAGAACCACGCCGCTGCCTCTTCACCCGACACACAAATGGGGGACCGGGCGCGGTGGCCGAATCGCTAGAGCGCAGAACTCCCATGCGGGAGATCGGGAGTTCTATTCCCGTTTGAATCAAACCAATGACTTACAAAATTGGTACCTGTCGCAACCTATCTTTGTGCTCGGCATTAATAGGATAGGGCAAGGACTGGTTAGGACAGCTCAGTGTCAGGATAATGTGATTGAGTCAGATATCAGGTCATAATGCTACTAGCAGCCTGATTTGCCAGCAGGGCTGCCCTATAAAAGTCGCCATGAGTGCGCACTGTCACAAGTCTAAAGTCGCCATGAGTGCACACTGTGTCACAAGTCGGTATCTGTCCTGATATGACCTTAGATGTTGCCAGGACGTAAAACTCCAACAACCAACGAACGTGATAATGGCGCCAAACAGTTTGTGTTTAACGAGGACACGGTCCACTGAACACACAATCCATGCGCGAACACAACAATGCCTAGTTATCTGTCTTTATCTATTTTTATCTCTCTGGCCACGCCCCTCCGTCCCCCGCCCCCTCCCCTCCCACCTCCCCCCCCCCTCCCCCTCACCATCACATCAGTACCCACACCTGAGTTGCTGCGCGGGGCAGACCTGCGCTCAGTGCACCTTTCCCGCGCATGCGCATGCGCACGTGTGCCCGGATGTACCCAGTCACCCGATAACAACCGGACGCGGTGGCCTAATCGGTAGAGCGCAGACTTCCCGGGCGGAAAGTTGGGAGTTCGAATCCCAGCTGAGTCAAACCAATGACTTATAAAAGTGATACTTGTCGTTACCTAGCATGGCGCTTGGCATTAATAGGATAGGGCAAGGACTGGTTGGCTCAGTGTCAGGATAGTGTGAACGTGTGGGATATCGGGTCATGGTGTTGGTGGCCTGGGCCCATATGTATGAGCCAATTTTTAACCGGACCAGGATTAAAGGAGTGTGCCGGGTTAGCTAACCCCGGGGTTCCAAATGTGTCACGGGGGATGTATGTGACCAAAGTGTGTGCGGGTTAGCTAACGTTTCAGTTATTTATAGATTTGGGAAATCCCTCTGTGTTTGTAGCCATATATTAGGCTCAAATATATTAAATGCTATCATATTTAACAGAATTACATATGCAATAAGTGAAATTTGATCAATTTAACCCTAAATTCGAACCCTTCTTAAGGCTACCGCCGCATTGGCGGCGATATTATTAGTTATATTTTCGAATCGGCGAACGTAAAGTAAACAAATCGCCACCGCCGCCGCATCAACGTCGCTTTCCATGCTGGCGGAGGTGGCGGTTTGTTGACTGTACGTTCGTCAATTCGAAAATATAACTTTTAATATCGCCGCCAATGCGGCGGTAGCCTTAAGAAGGGTTCGAATTTAGGGTTAAATTGATCAAATTTCACTTATTGTGTATGATCGCATTGAATAGATTTGGCCATAATCGGTGCCTAACCCCACCTTTAACCCTCCTTTCGCATGGGGTTAGTGCAGCCGACTTTAAACTCGCCGAGTTAGTTTAAAGCGGACACATACATACACAGTTTTCGCCACTAACCCGGGAAATCCGCGCGACGCTAGGGTTAGCACCACTAACCCGGACACATACATATAGGCCCTGGTCTTGTCCCAGGGGGACATCATCATCATCATCATCATCATGCTGTCGGTCGAGAAGCGACAAAGACTGCTTTCATTACTTGACTGCCGCACTCTATTTATCTGTGCGGTTGTACATTTCATGAAAGCTGCCTGCAAAAGTGTTGAAGTGCTGCTGGCTTTTGTAAGTTACCAGCGGCACTCTCTCGGGGAGCAAATAGAGGTTTCACACCGGCAAGAACATGTCAAGACAGGCAGAAAACTATTTGTCCCTGCAGTGGCTGGTCGGGAGGTGTTGGGAGTTCCATACATCAACCGCCCTTAATGCTACCACAGTGACATGGTTTTCTGTTTAGGGTTTGCTCCCTTAGCCTTCAGTTCTGTCAAGAACCTGTACCCCAAGGCAGTGGTTTACAACTCTGCAAGGCAGGGGCGTCAAACTCCCTGAGGTATTGCTATACCTGCAATACCTGCATACCTGCATACCCAGTACTATAAAAAGTTGCCATAAGTTTGCACTGTCACAAGTCGGTACCCGTCCTGATGTGACCTTAGTTGCTGCCAGGAGGTAAAACTCAAACAAACAGCCAAACACTTCAAATATCGCCAAAGTTAGACATTAATAAGTTACTTTAAACTAAAACAACAATGCAGATTATAATAATTGACCTAATATATTTATCTAAAAAATGACAGAACCCCAAAACTAGCGGTTTGTGCAACTTTAAAGTTGCATAGTCCGATGGTTTTAAGTTACTGTCATGTTTCTGAGATAAATATATTAAATTGACTGTTATAATGTACCTTACTTTAGTTTGAAGTAACTTTTATATTAAATGGGTAACTTTTAGGATTTTTTTAATGCAAATATGTAACATTAGTTTTGGCACGCGTGCCAAAACTCTTGACACCATAGGCTTAAGCATGTTTGTTTGTTCGTTCTTGTTTTACGTCCTAGCAACATCTAAGGTCATATCAGGACGGGTACCGACTTGTGACAGTGCACACTCACAGCGAGTTTATAGTGCTGCCCCACTGGGAGACCAGGCCGCCAGCATCATGACCTGATATCCCACTCAGTCACATTATCCTGACACTGAGCCAACCAGTCCTTGCCCTATCCTAATAATGCCTAGCGCCTGGCTAGGAAGCGACAAGTATCAATTTTTAAGTCATTGGTTTGACTCGACCAGGGTTCGAACCCACGGTCCCATGGTCTACCAACACAGGAGACGGATGCTCTAACTCATTCGGCCATCCCATCTGGTTTAGGCTTCAGCAGTAGCGGGTTCTATTAAATTGCCTCAGTATTCCCTTCTATGTGGCAACAAATTCTTAATAAACTTGTGCATTAAGCGGCTGTTACACCTCGCCGGATTGAGCAACGGTCAGAATTGTCTAGTCTGGTAGTGTTCTGGCGTGATAAGTATCAAAATGTATTGAAATGTGTCAAAATGTTGCGATATCGGGTCAAAGGCCACTGGACAAACGGACATGAAACAGACATGAAACGGGCATGAAACGGACATGAACGGATAGCCAACGAGTGGTAAGTGGACTAAACGACTCAAACCAGACAAGAAACATAGATGGCATTTCCGGCGGCATCCGTTCCAAGTTTTGTGCATGTTCAAAACTTCTAACGGATCGGGCCAGATATCAACGGATATGCAACGGATATGCAACGGACACACACCAGACTTTGCCGGATATCAACGGACTTTGTTCGGTTTCTTTCCGTTTCCCCAATCCGGTGATGTGTGACAGAGCCTTTAGTATCTAAGCTATAAAAGGAGTCAAATCTAGATATTTGCTTTGGTTTTCAAAATTTGATGCTTCATCGGACTAAGCAGCTTTAATGTAGCGTCCCACTCAGCGCATCCTGCATCTCTCATCTCATCTCATCCCGAATACTGCCTGCTCCCAGTGGCTCCCAGTGATTGACGCATGAGCGCATGACATTTCGAAGCCACTTACTGGCACAGGGCTCGCAGATTATCAGCTGCCTGAGGAGTTATCGAAATCAATACAAATGAATTTCCCCCTTTGTCGGTTCTCCATGCGATTAAAAAAGAAATTGACACATTAAAATGACGCGCATAAAAGGCCCCCACAAAACCACAGCACCATGTTCCGTCATTCTTCACACGCGTGGAATGCAAAAGGGAAGGTGGACCTTTGTACAGTGAAGGTGGACCTTTGTACAGTGAAGGTAGACCTTTGTACAGTAAAGGTGGACCTTTGTATTGGGAAGGTGTAGCTTTGTAATCGGAAGATACACCTTTTTAATGGGAAGGTGCAGCCTTGTATACATGTGGATGGTGCGCCTTTGTATGGGGAAGGTACATCTTTCTAATGGGAAGGTGCAGCGTTGTAATGGGAAGGTTAATCTTTGTATGGGGAAGGGGAATATTTGTAATAATAAGGTACATCTTTCTAAAGGAAAGGTGCAGCTAAATAAAGGGAAGGTGCACCTTTGTATGAAGATGGTGCAGCTTTGTAAGGGAAAGTTGCATTTATGAATGGAGAAGATGCAACTTTACATGTGGAAGGTGCAACTTTTGGGGGGCTGGTGCACCTTTGTATGTGGATGACACACCTTTGTAATGGGAAGGTGCAGCTTTGAAGTGGGGCGGTGCAGATTTGTAATGGGATGGTGCAGCTTTGTAATGGGATGGTGCAGCTTTGTAATGGGACGGTGCAGATTTATAATGGGAAGGTGCAGCTTTGTAATGGGAAGGTGCAGCTTTGTAATGGGAAGGTGCAGCTTTGTAATGGGATGGTGCAGATTTGTTTGGCGAAGGTGCACCATTGTAATGGGAAGGTGCACCATTGTAATGGGAAGGTGCACCATTGTAATGGGAAGGTGCACCATTGTAATGGGAAGGTGCACCTTTGTAATGGGAAGGTGCAGCTTTGTAATGGGATGGTGCAGCTTTGTATGAGGAAGGTGCATATTTGTAATGGGAAGATCGCATGGTCAATCTTTGTGTGGGGAAGGTGCATATTTGTAATGGGAAGGTGCACCTCTGTAATTGGAAGGTCAATCTTTGTGTGGGGAAGGTGCATATTTGTAATGGGAAGGTGCACCATTGTAATGGGAAGGTGCACCATTGTAATCAGAAGGTGCACCTTTGTAATGGGAAGGTGCAGCTTTGTAATGGGATGGTGCAGCTTTGTATGAGGAAGGTGCATATTTGTAATGGGAAAGTGCATTTTTGAATGAGGAAGGTGCACCTCTGTAATGGGAAGGTTAATCTGTATGTGTGGAAGGTGCATATTTGTAATGGGAAGGTGCACCTTTGTGATCGCATGGTCAATCTTTGTGTGGGGAAGGTGCATATTTGTAATGGGAAGGTGCACCTTTGTAATTGGAAGGTCAATCTTTGTGTGGGGAAGGTGCATATTTGTAATGGGAAGGTGCACCTTTGTAATCGGAAGGTTAATCTTTGTGTGGGGAAGGGGAATATTTGTAATGGAATTAAAAATCCCATAGTTGCATTTGCAGCAAACATAGTTGATCGCCTTGTCCCAAAAATAAACAAACAAAAATGTTGCTAAAAATAACTATATCGATCAGATTCGCCACGCATTGTCGACAGGTGTATGGTGGGCTTTATTCATCCCTTAATTATGAACCAGGCCCTGGCTGGGTTTAGTATAAACCCGCCCCATTATTGAGCGGCAATCTGATTGTCGTCTGCTGAGGGTTCAATAATCTGGACTCAGTTTGGGCGACTGCCGCTTCATTCACCCACCCACCCTCCCACCCTCCCACCACTTGCTACGTCTCCCAAATATGGGTATTACCAAAGACCCTATAATACTAAGACTGCTCACTCAGCCTGTGTAATCAAAAGGATCAAACCCACCACTTGGTGCGCTGGCTGTTCTCTTGGTTAAACAGTTGCTATATTATATGTATAAATGTATATAAGTATATATGGATGTGAAGAATGAGTGATGATGGTGATGATGATGATGCTGATGATGATGTGTATTTGTTCATAGCAATTTCATATTGATGTGTATTCATACTTACCTATATCATGCATAATATAATTGTATGTGTTTACATGTGAAACACCAACTAGCAAACCCACCACAAGGTGAGAGATAGGGAGTGAGCCGTCTTGGTATTATATGGTCTTTGGTATTACCCCACCCCTGTTTCCAGGCAACACATAATTCTGCCTGCTCACACCCACTCACCCTCACCCACACATGCCACCATGCTGCTTCTACTCGCGTAATCACCCACCCACCATCCCTTTTAAAAAGGTGTTTTTTTGTTTGTTTTTTAGTAAATCAAATTTTATTCATCGCACAAAGTTAATATTTCCATGCAAGGGCAGTGGTCATCCAGCCATGTTACATTATATTTATAGTTATTTACAGAATCTATGTCATGGGGGTGATAAAAGGGGGAAATATTGTCCCTAGGGAAGATTTCAAACCCACATTTCTTGCCATTCCGGGGCACCAGACAGAATGGCCGAATGAGTTGAGCGTCAGTCTCCCTATTTGATATATCGTGGCATTCGAAGTTCGAACCCTGGTCGAGCCAAACCAGTGACTAAAAAATGCATACTTGTCGCTGCCTAGCCAGGTGCTCGGCATTATTAGGATAGGGCAAGGACTGGTTAGCTCAGTGTCAGGATATCAATGTGACTGGGTGGGATATCAGGTCATGATGCTGGTGGCCAGGTCTCCCAGTGGGGCAGCACTATAAAGTCCCCATGCTCTATAAAGTCTGTATGACCTTTGATGTTGCCAGGACGTAAAACTCCAACAACCAACCATTCCGGGGCTAGTGTGCTAACCATCACACTGCCTAGGCTCCCTCCCTAGCTGTCTATGTGGCTCCTTGCCTGAGAAGTCAGTGCAGACTACCGCAACATTTCCTAATGCAAGGGATTGTAAGTTAATAAGTGTAGGAGATACGGATAGATATAATGTTATAGTAATACAGCTATGCATTCCAGAAAAAATAAGGTTTGGATGATGATATGCATAGAGCAGGCATGTGATTGGGTGCAGGACAACAAACCAGAAATCTTTATTAAAGTTGTATGGTCCGTTGGTTTTGGGTTTCTGCAATTCTTCTGAGATAAATATATTAAATGTATTGTCATAACATACCTTACTTTAGTTTGAAGTAACTAATATTTTAAATGGTTAAGTTTTGAGATATTTGAAGTACAAATATGTCAAATTAGTTTTGGCAAGCTTCAGCAGTAATAGGTTATATTAAATTGACACAATATTCCCTTCTATGTGGCAACAAATGTTTAATAATTGCATCATTATCTAAGTTAGATACGTAGAATCAATTTGAGATAATTGCTTTGGTTTTGAAAAATTGATGCTTCATCGGACTATGCAGCTTTAAGTTATCGTGGGGACACATAGCATCCCACTGAGTCGCGAGAGGGATGCAAATAGTGTATTTCAAAGGTGTTTCGGCGGCCAGAAAAAAAACATGAATTTAAACAACAACAAAAAGAATTCCGGTTTCGGTGGCCAGAAAAAAAACTGAATTCTGATTAAAACCGGAGAAATCACATGCCTGATACAAGGATGAAAGTGGTCTCCGGCAAAACTAAAAGTGGAAATCTATGCCCTACTGGGAGGTTATTTCCGTGAAAATGCGGATATTCTCTCATACTTTGTCATAGGCTTAGCCACTGTCAGGGAATCGTGGAAAATTACCAAAAGCCAGGTTTCATACATATTGGTATACACTGATAGTGCTAC
>CM059190.1:5844639-5866807 GCA_030323885.1 Branchipolynoe longqiensis
AGGCGCACGCCAGCATGCGCCGTCCAATAAGGTACAGTCTTCAAATGGCTTTGGGGGTGGTCATGCTAAGCCAATCAGAGCTCTTCTTTCATCACTGTTCTGATTGCAAATGGTGGCTTGAACCTAATATTAGCCAAAATTGATGCTGTGGATATGGATATTCACCATTCCTCGAATCAATAATCACCACATTCTTCACATCATTTCATAGAAAGGTAACTAATATTCCTAATATATTGTCATCTATGATTAGTTTGACTGCATGTGCTGAAAACGGCGTCAGGAGCATCAGAAGCATGAGAGGGATTTAAGAAAGGCGTACGACCATTTATTTTGCCGATACGCGCAGTGCAATAGTCTACATCACGGTTCCAGCGACGCGGTGCATTGTGGGATGCATCAGAGCAAAACAACCCCCCCAAAAGGACATGGCACATGCTAATACACTGAGTGCAGCTATGAAATGTGCTAGTTTCAGCTCATCTCAGCTCTTGTTTGAAACATAGAATACAAACTAAAAAAATATATATAATAAATTAAGATAATATGAATAAGCAATGCTTAACCACCCACCAAAACACACAAAAAAAACCCACCCCAAAACACAACCACCCAAACCCCCCCAAAAACAAAACAACCACACCCCCCACAACCCACACCCCAACCCAAAACAAACACCCCAACCACCCCCAAACACAAAAAAAAAACACACAACCCCCTATTAATCTTTTATCCAGCATTGCATTTACAACAATATAATCAGCACATCTTATGTCATGTGCATTTAGATTTAGAAAGATCTAGGCACTCAGACTAGTGTTAGAGCCATAGCCAGCGTACTCAATGCATTGTCAATGGCAGTGAGAGCAATCTCCATACAGAAAAAGTAAAATATTGATAAAACCACACCACCTAGAGTCTCTAGCAAACCGTTTGGAACACATATAGAAAACATGTTTAACAAAAAGATTATATCAGATTTATGAGGTTAGGGTTTTGGATTTCTATTAATTTTGAATAAAACTGACATTTTTCAATGCGCGTATAGGCAAAGTCAATGGCCGTACGCCTTTCCTTTGCTCCCAAGCCCGTTTTCAGCGCATGCGCAGTCGGAACCGTGATGTAGTCTATTAGCGAGTTCAGCATCTCGGGCACGCGGTGGTTGATGGGAAGTCATCGGGATAAACAAACCCACGTGCATAACTACGCCCAGTGCAAAACGTTAGTTTTATTCAAAATTAATAGAAATTAATAGAAATCCAGAACCCTAACCATATCAATTTAATATAATCTTCTTGGTAAACATGTTTTCTATATGTGTACCAACCGATTTGTTTCTAGGTCGTATGGTTTTAGAGATATTTCACTTTGTCTGTAAGAAGATTGCTCACGGCCATTGACTTTGCTGGTATTCGCAGTGCGAAATGTTAGTTTTATTCAAAATTAGTAGAAATCCAGAACCCTAACCATATCAATTTAATATAATCGTCTTGGTAAACATGTTTTCTCTATGTGTACCAAGCGATTTGTTTCTAGGTGGTGTGGTTTTAGAGATATTAACATTTTTCTGTAAGAAGATTGCTGACAGCCATTAAGTTGACAGAGGATGCAGTGTGAAACGTTAGTTTTATTCAAAATTAATAGAAATCCAGAACCCTAACCTTATCAATTTAATATAATCTTCTTGGTAAACATGTTTTCTATATGTGTGCCAAACGAATTGTCTCTAGGTGGTTTGGTTTTAGAGATATTTCACTTTTTCTGTAAGAAGATTGCTCACTGCCATTGACAATGCACTGAGTTTGCGCTCAAACGTAGCTTTGTTTATCCCGATGCAGAGGACCGGAAGTCTGTCCCGCACATGCGTGCGGCCAATGCTGAACTTGCTTATTTTCTATCCCCTCCCCTCCCCCTCCCCCTCCCCGCTCCCCGTCAGGAGAAAAAGAAAGGCGTACGACCATTTATTTTGCCGATACGCGCAGTGCAAAACGTCAATTTTTCTATCCCCCTTCCCCTTCCCCTCACCCCTCCCCGTCAGGAGTAAAACAAAGGCGTACGACCATTTATTTTGCCGCTATGCGCAGTGCAAAACGTCGATTTTCTATCCGCTCTCCCTCTCCCTCCCCCTCCCCGTCAGGAGTAAAAGAAAGGTGTACGACCATTTATTTTGCCGATACGCGCAGTGCAAAATGTTGATTTTATATCCCCTCCACCTACCCCTCTCCCTCTCCCTGTCAAATACCATAGCCTAACCTGCGGTGAGGAGCAATTGGCATAACAGTACTTACATACTTTACCCGTGAAAATATGTTATTTATTTTTATACAGTTTTGAACTGGATTTGGACCATACAAAACAAAGAATTATCTTTTTTTAAATCATATACATTTGTGACATAGCAGTGTGATTATTATTTGCAGGCTATTGATGACATTTGATTGTATTTGTAATCAACAATTCCTGTAAATAGCATAGCCTACACACTCCTTTATGTCTATATTTTTACAGATTTCTATGAATCCAAGTACGTAAACAGACCTGGACAAGCTAACAGATAGAGAAGCAACTACTTGTAAATTCTAGCCATTTGTTATCAAAATGAGATTCAATGGCTTTAATTTGTGAATGGTGGCTAATCTCTTAGAACATCTCAAGGAGAATACTGACATTTTGAAGACCTGATGATGGCAGTGTCTACGCGTACGCGCCTGTATTCGTAGATTCGAAGTATAGGCGTACAAGCGCATGCACCGTTGTTCCTCACGTATCTTTAGCAGTGTCTATGCATACGTGACCGTATTGTAAGCGTACATGCGCATGTTATTTTGCGCATATTTATGAATAAGTTTATTAACAGTAACAGCACATTCTCGATTTATTGACAGTAATAACACATTTTCGGAGTTAATGACTTTCCAATTGTCTTGCCTCAAGGCTAATTTTATTAAGGCATTTCCCCAAGAAGTGGATAATCCTTAAAAAAAAAAAAACTTAAAATGGTAATGTTGTATACTTTATATTTAAATGACAAATTAAAGACAGAAGGAGCAATTAAAAATGATATAAGCGGAGCGAGAACATGGGTGAAATTGTTACGGGGAAACTGTGATACCTTTGACTGTTATGCATTGTCTGTGCTAAAAAGCGGTATATTTAAATTAAAAGACAACACTGTTAATAGAGTGTTTCCATTAAAGATTAAGCATATTAAAATAATTGTATTAAAATTCAGGAAAATTGGTACAGATGGTCTGGTGTTAATTGCTGCTTTGTTAATAGGATATACATGCTTGTTAAGACAGTCCAATTTATTTTATTCCGAGATGCTGGGGGATGGCGGTCATACGCTGCTTGGGAGTGACATCAAGGCGCACGCGACACACTTGACGGTGACAATCAGAAGCACCAAAACCACATCCAGACCAGAGGACATCTACTATTGCAAGTGTGAGTGTGTGTGTGCCTGGTGTGCTTCGACAGTATGACTGTGATCAACCCTTAGATGATGTCTCATGTCTTCAATTACCAAGAACTTTGTCAATCTTCATTAATATATAACTAACTATATATAATCTTAACTAGCTAGTGTCTGGTAACCTGCATATAAGTAATGATAAGTAGGATCTCTAATCTAATTTCTGGGTTGTACTACCTGCAAAATCCTAGCACAGTGCCTATAATAAAAAAAAAAAATCTATTTAATTAATAGAATGACCATCTACATCTTGTTTGTTTGTTTTAACTTGATTCCAGCCAATTTCTGATTGTGCAATTTGAACTACATAAATAATACCAATCATACCCACTTTTTGTATATGCTATAGATTAAGTCCCTATGTAAAATATTCTGGTTATAAGGGAATAAGTTTATCATAGTAGATACCTGTGATAGAATATTCAAACCATCTGGGTGGTATGTTTCGCCAAAGCCCAGGCTCTTTCTTCCACCCACTCACACATATTATTATTATAATGACTTAGATAAGTGTCAGCCTCCCCCCCCCCCCCCCCCCACAACGAATCAAATACAATGCAAAGCATTACGACCAAACCTGTCAAAGTCAGGATAAGGCCTTACTAGAAATTAAGGAAATTAACAAGTTACTATTGAAATGGGTAAATGGATTACCATAAAGTATGAAAGATAAATGGTGTAGGTAAAATCTGGATTTTGGGAGTTTGTTATCTACAAGCCTGTAAAGAAGAGCCAATAACAAAACTAAGATTATTACTGAAACAACAATTCTAAAGATTTGAATCAGATTTGACAAGTGCTGCCCAGTGATGAAAACAAGTGTCAACACACTTATCCATTATGGACAGCAAATAAATTCATCACAAAATGGGCCCGTCCTGATATGACCTTAGATGTTGCTAGGACATAAAACAACAAACAAATCACAAAAGTGGGGGAAAATTGGTGTCAGAATATGTATGCCACAATTAAATTGGTATTTTTCACTTTAAATATCCAACATGTGCAATTTTAAATAACATACTCCAAATGAAAGTAGGGTAGATTAGTATGATCCATCTAATAGGCCTATAGGCTATTTATCTTTAAAAACTTACAGAAATTGAAAAACCATTAGACTGCAACAACTGTCAACATTAATATTGGAGCAGTCCAGATAAGACCTAGATGTACTATGCATGATTTAAAAAAAAAAAGTTACATCAATTTGAAAATATTTGTGTAAATAACTCAATGCTAACAATTTAACAATCAGGTGATAATGACAAATGATATATTCAGATTTACCCTATTAGATAAAAGATTCACCCTGTAGTCGTACATACATGGCGCACATAGGCCTACATGGACACATACATGGTGCACATATATGCCTACATACGGACACATACACCACCCACATGGCATGGCAGTCATAGTGTTCGGATGGCTCAGCATCTGATATAATTAGCTGTGTGACCAGGTAGGAGGAGCCTGGTTCGTTGGTTGGTTGTTGGGGTTTTATGTCCTGGCAACATTTAAGATCATATCAAGATGGGGGAGGAGCCTGCATAGAATATTACCTGTTATTCAATGAAATAATAAAAGAAGACTCTTACTTGAAAGAAATATGCATTTTGTATGCATATATATATTTGTTTACAGTGCATTTGTATACTTATAGGGGATCACAATATAGAAATTAATTGTTTCATGCAATAAATTTGATTAAATAATTGTTTTGATTAATGAATCTGCACTTGGTGATTAATAAGTCCACTCTTGGGGCTGGCTAGTTAATTGGTTCTGGTTTTTCTGACAAAATGGTAACCTTAACTATCTTTTCCTTTATGTTACCAGCATATATACGGACAAGAGTTGGCCTACTCAGCGAAACAATTAGGAAAATACATAATCTTAATTGTTGACCTCATATAACACTTTGGCCCCATTTACCATGAAATGACCCATATATATGCCAAATAGATTAGAAGATAGAAATTCAAAATGACACATACTGTAATATGATCACAAACAGTTTTTATGGAAATGTCATGAATGTACCAATAACAGAAGGGAAAATAACTTAATTTTTACCAAATTTGTTCAAATAAAAATGCACTAGAACTAGTGATTACTAATATATAATAATGGCATATAGATTTAATAAGCTACTGCTTCCCCTGGCTTGGTTCCCCACTGCAGTAAAGTATACATGATTGTGGCGGGAAACCAAACTAGTGCTGACCCCTGGTGTTAAATAGCTAAAGCTAGAACTGTTGTTGTGAGAACACTGGTCTGGAAGCATTTTCGTTTTTATGTAAGTACTACTGTTTGCATGTAGAAATATACTTGTTTTAGTAAGAGTAAACAGTTCATGTAAGCTCACATAGTTAACAGCTTAAAGAATGCTCACAGATAGTTTGGATCAAGTAATATCTGCAGGATTGTTAATCTAAATGATTGTTCATTCCACTGACCAAAATGGCTGACACAGTGACACTCACTGAGTCAGTGAGTGACTGACACTGACATTCTAATTTCCATCCATCATCCCAGTTTTGGCTCGTATGTTATGTCCTATGAATATAAATAATAAAAACATGAATTAAATATGAAAATCCAATTGTTATGTGTAATATATCTGTTAATATTCAAATCGGATTTATATGAATTACAATACAATAGTTTAACTAGTTAGGCACGCGAAAAGCACGCCCCGTAAATAAATAAAATAAAGTAGATAAAAGAGTCACCCCATACTTCCAGTAGAGGGGTGAAAACCAGGCTTATATAAAATCGGTCGAAAAATCGGGCTAATGAACTGAGTCTTTATGAGAGCCTAATTTCACAATCTAAGAAGCAACATTTATTCTTTGTACTTGTCTTCATGTTTACCCGCTACTTTTGAGTTGGAAAATATAATAAAACATATACTCTAATGCAATTTAAAAGTGAAATCGACGACGTTCTCTGGCCGCCATCTTGTCTTTTTGCATTCCCATTTCACCAACTCTGTTCTGATATAAGTAACCATTTGACACTGGTGCCAGGCATTCTACTTCTTGTTCCATACTAACGCTATTTTTGCCCGTATTTATATAAGGCTGGTCTTCACCCGTGTACTACAAGGGTGAATACCAATGCTGTATAAAAGCTGTCGAAAAAGAGGGGAAATGCAATGAGAGCCTAATTTCACAATCTAAGAAGCAACATTTATTCTTTATATAGTTTAATAGAATTTAACGGTGAAATCGACCGTGTTCTACGGCCTCTGTCTTGTCTTTTTGCATTCTCTCCCATTTCAACAACTCTGTGTCGATATAAGTACCCATTTGATACTGGAGACAGACATTCTACTTCCTGATCCATACTAAAGCTATTTTCGCCCGTATTTATGCAAGTACGGGGTGAATCATTTATCTACCGGTAGGCCTACCTTAGGTAGATCAGCTAGAATCTCAAAACACAATAAACAGTATTAATGTAAGGTCTTTCAACAGATCTTGGTGAGACAAACTCAAATCTGTTGTAATTTTGAAAATATCTTAAATGGGGAGAAATTATGGCATTTCTAGTGTCGGCTGAATTGTTAAATTTAGCCTGGATTCACCATTATAATAAACTGTGACCCTTGCCACATTGTTACAGCTTTGTATGCTCTAAGTATTTTGATTTTGGTATTTTGATGTGTATTGTCAGTGAGATTAGGTCATGTTCTTTCCAGTGATATAAAATTTATGAAAATATTCCAATGCAAAAGTACTTTAATCAAGGCCGGAATCGTGAAAGTGCAGGAACATTTGACTATAGACATGGTGTCAGACGCGCCCCTAGTGGAATCTGACATACCTACCTACTTGGAAATCCGCCACGTTGGCAGTGTCGTGCTGTGCCTGTGACGTTATCAATTCAATTCAATTCTTAATGCTACGGTCACAAATGCGTTACGGCATGCTGGCAGTGACCATAGCTCGCTGCATCAGCCAGACTGTACGACGACCCCCTCCTGATATGACCTTAGATGTTGCTAGGACATAAACCAACAACAAACAAACAAGCTGTACGACGACCGTATTTGTGAAGAGATAAACTGCAGGCCGTAACATTTGCATAAGCTGCAAGACACCCCACAGACCACAGCACCGTGCGGCGCCCACAGCATTTGTGACCTAAGCATTATTTCAGACCCAGCATTATGGTAGTTACATAATTTGGTTCCCTATCTGTTCCATGTTTCCGCTTGAAGCCATATTGATTATCATTTGTTTTTAAATACAACTCCAGTCTATCTAGCAGTACATTAAAAAATATTTTTGACAAAATACTAACAAGTGCTATAGGTCTGTAGTTATCGTTACTGTTAATCCTTCCCATCTAAATATTTCTACCATCAGCATAGACCAATACTATGCTGCAGCACCATCAGCATATGCATGGGTGATAATACAGCCACAAGGACAGTGGGATGCTCTCCAAGAATAGTCTGTACTGATTGAATAGTGGAATGGTGCCAGGAGAGTTGTGTATGAAACCTGACTTGCAGGAATTTCCTGGTATTCTCAAACAGTCCTAAGCCTCTGGGAGAATATCTGTGTTTTTGTGGAAATTCAATGTCTGTCACAGATAACTTCACCATGACCTACCTTTTTCTTTTACTGGAGGCTACTTTCAATCCCAAACAAAATAATCAATAAGTAAGGAAGACAAAAATGTCACAGTTGAAGTTAACCAAGCAGGGCTTGTGTCAATATCAGAAATATTGTCCATGTAATTATTAACTACCTTTTGTTTATATCCACCTTTTTAGGTTCTGCTTGTAGATGACAGCCAGGTCAACAGACTGGAAAAACAGCAACTAAGGTACAGGCTGAGACATTTTTATTTATACGGAAAGGTGGGTTAAGAACTGAAGGCCTAACACATTTGATATGCGTGGAAGTATTCTCCGACTTTTCGCTGAAAGGGAAGGTTAGTACAGTAGTAGGCCTATTGTGGGTGGGGGTCACCAATGCAGATGAGACATATATGAGGTTAGTGGACAAGTTTAAACCTGAAGTTATAGGAGATTCTCTGGCTGATGTTGTAGTGATGATTAACAAAATGACAGAACTACCAGGGGTGTTAATGTCGGCCAGCCCAAGGAAAGGCGACATGAGTAGGCATATAACAAACTAAACATCATTGTCAATAGCATTGCAGGGGATCTAGTCTATTCAAATGTCCATGTTTGCAATGTTCATTGTAAGCTTTCTCAGCGGGTAGTTATGGATCATAAGGGCATCAGCCGAAAGCCAACTATAAATTAGGCATTAGAAGCTGATGGTGTGCATATCAGCCAACATGCAGAAACTACACTTAGATTATATATTGCAGATTATATTATCATTTAACTGGGGGAGGGGAGGCATATCATTTAACTGGGGGAGGGGAGGCATGGGGGGTGGGGGACACATCAGGTGGGCAGATATAGACAAATCATGCTGCAGGAATGGAACCAATATTAGTGTATGGTCCAGAGTGTTTGTATTAACATTTCTTTCCTGCCCTGCCCAGTTAGTAATACATGGGACAAAATACAACCGTGGTGAGCAAGCATACCAACACTTATAAGCTATAGATTCAGAAGGTTGGTGGGCAGCAGAGCAAATACTGTGCTTAGTGAATCCATTTGCAATAAAGTCAGAGGGTGCAAAAATAAAACTGACAGAAAAGATCAGCAGTCTAGATTAAAAATCACTGGCATTATTAATTATGGGAACAAGAGTGGAACAACAAGTAGATTTCTGTGGGTTTGATGAATAGTGGGAATCAGAATTTCATCTATAATCTTAAAGATAAGATGTGCGGAACTTCATTAAAACAGCCAGGTCGGAACCTGTATGGGTGGTGCCTTAGGCGTGCACCCAAACTAATTTGCTCTGGTATATTACTAAGGTAGAAATATAGCTAATAAAAGTAGCTTTGCTGTAAACACTGTAAATAGTAGTTTGTATGACAAGAATAGTGCTGTTGGATTTTAAAAGTGCATACCATTTAGTAGAGGTGTGAATTTAGTTATGATTCGCAACACAACAACCAGATCGTAGTGGACCAAACATTTATTAAGTTAAGACCTCACAATTTTGTTAACATGATGTGAGAAATAAATTACATGTCTATAAATAGTATTTAAATTTTGTTTGTCCATATATCATTATTCATTTTAGTGTACAGGTAACATGCACAATTTGTATAGCTTCTCAACTTCTTATTCACAGGGTTGAAAAATCTCTGCGATTTCACAGATTTCTGTGATTGATCAATTAACGTTAAACAAAATGCCAAGGAATCTGGATATATATGACCTTAATCGGGTCATTCAAAACCTGTTCTTATATGACTGCAGAACATAAACCTAAACAAGAACGAGTTAGACACAACACATGTGAAACCTGGTTCCAGCATTTTTCCCGCGATTCCATGTTAGTGCAAAGTCTATGGGAGAAGACCCATACTTATTCATCTTGATTGCCGTGAATTTTGCTGGATACCACTTTCATGCCTGTTAATGTTATTCAAGTCTAGTGAAAACTGACCTTTAACCTCTTAGGAACACCTATTAGCTTTAGAGAATTACTGTTCTTGTATTATTTTGAACCTGATATGAAGTGATAATGCCAATGCTATAGGTTTACATCACATGTCATATTGCAGATAAAGTTGCTAATGTTGCACATATTATTTTTAATGTATGTTATATTAGTGGTAACGGTTTTTAGCAATAGGAAAAATGCAGTAAAATACAAGGATGAATAGTGGGAATCAAGATCTGTGATTTTGTTGATTTTTTATATTTACCAATTAACAACAATTTGGTAGTTTGAATCCCATTTGATGACCTTAAATGTTGCTAGAACCTGATGCCCAAACAAGAAAGAGTTAGGTGTGGGCGATAGGATAGTTGAAACCTGACTTTGGGCATTCTCCTGCGATTCCATGATGATGTTAAACCCAAGTAGATGTTCTGTTTATTACCATTAATGCCTAAGTCACAAATCGCCTCTGGCATGTTTGCACCGGCAGTTAGTCACCAAATTGGCAAAAGTGTGTTGGGATCACGCGGTCGGATATGGCGGCCGTGCAGCAACCCTACGGTTTTCTGCTTACTGTAAAGGGTTGCGATTTGTTTAACTTCACATACTTTTTCAGAAATCGCGAGACTGTATGCCGAAACCCCGCCGCATAGCATCACAAGGTGGCTGTACGGTGTCCATACAGTGACCCCAATCATGCGGCGGCCACAAGATACCTTGGGACGGCGTTGCAGTGACAGAAAAAAAGGTAAGATTTGTGAACATTTTTACCGCAGACCGCAACGCCATACGATCTGCATACGGTGGCAGCATAATATGTGTGACCCAAGCATTAGGTGACTTCTTACCCCAATTTAAGAATCCAGAGAAAATAATTGGGGCTTAGATGTAAGAAACGCCACCCTATCTCTAAGGAATGTGTAATGTGTGTTAGTAGCAACTCTACTGTATCTCAAGTTTGTTGCAAAGTCCAAGAAATACCCATCAACAAGGCAATGTACCTCTGAGCTATTCATATCTTCCTTTCATGTGCAACCTCAATCATTCAAAAGCCTCACCTTCAGGTCTGCCTATTTTGTAGGAATAACACAGAGCCCTTCTTACAATGGCCATTACAATATAGATTAATTTTCATAGCTGCTAGGGTGCCGCTAGTATTTGGCTGTATACATGTATAGAAATTGCATGAATACTGCTTACGGTGTATTCTCTCAGTTTATTAAAGTATTTAAAAAACAACAAGTATTCAAATATAACAAACTGAACACAGATGACATGCAGCTAGGGCCCTGTTGCCGGATGGCTTTGTACCTATGGTAACTGCTCCTCTAATAAAAGGGGAGGAACGTGCTTTAAAATTAAACCAAGTAATAAGCTTCATGTTACAATTCTTCTTAAATATCTTTCTTACTAGTCTATTTCAGTGTCAGATACCATAGCCTAACCTACAATGAGGGGAAATTGGCATACCAAATGATATCAGGTAAGAAAATTAGCTAATCCTTTTGTATGAAATATTAAATACCAAAATATATTCGTAATTTTCTAACACTTAATCTCAAACAAGGTGAAATACCTAGATACCCACCTGAAATACTATAAATGCAACTGAACACTTATGCTTGGTCAGGAAGTGGTTTCTATTATTTTCTTACTTCCACATAGATCTAATCACAAATATGCACAATATAACAATACACAATTACAATCTGCAAATAACAATGAGACTAGAATTTAACCAGAAAGTCGCATATTTTTACAAAGGGATAAGGAAAATGCAAGGTGATCATCACAAAGCAATAAGTACATACTGATTTTACTTTGGGAGATCACATGATTAATCATGCAATTAAACTGCTGGTTTTTATAGGCCTACAAAAATAAGTGTGTTTTCCAATATAGCTGAGGCTGTAATTTCAGACAAATTCTATGGTGTCATCCAAAAAGCTGGGTATAGTAATCTGATTCCCTTAAATTTCAAGGAAATACAATAGGTGAGAACTTCCTTGTTCTATAACACTAGTTACATATTTTACCTGTGAGTATATGTTATTTATTGTTATACAGTTCTGACCAGGATTTGGACCATACAAAACGAAGAATTATATATTTTTTAAATCATATACATTTGTGACAGCTGTTTTAATTGCTGTTATAATTGGCATGTTCCAGCATAGACTGATAGATGAGAGGGTACAAGTAGTGTGATTATTATTTATAGGCTATGGATGACATTTGATTGTATTTGTAATCAACAATTCCTGTAAATACACACTCCTTTATGTTTATATTTTACAGATTTCTATGAATTCAAGCATATAAACAGACCTGGACAAGCTAACAGATAGAGAAGCAACTACTTGTAAATTCTAGCCATTTGTTATCAAAATGAGATTCAATGGCTTTAATTTGTGAATGGTGGCTAATCTCTTAGAACATCTCAAGGAGAATACTGACATTTTGAAGACCTGATGATGGACCAACCATTTTATACTATTTATAGTATTGATTGCAGACAATAAAAAAATATATAAATATTGTGCAGCTTGTGAATATTTGTTGCAAATAAAAAATGCAAATTATATGCTTGTTTTTCATTTTAGATGAAGGGGAGTGTGTGTGTGTGTTGTGGGAGGGTAATGTGAAATATATTACTTACAGTCCTGGCCATAGCAATGTGTAGGGTGGGGTGGGGATAACCAGTGCAAAGTCAATGGCAAAATATAATATTATCACTCAGTGTGACAAACCAGCTCAAGGATTGCCTGTTCATATGATGATAAATGCTTTAAAAATTAAAAGAGACACAGAATTCATATATATATGCAAACTCCCTCCCATTGTGTAACTGAAATGTATTGTAAGATGCTTCTAAGTCCTTTAATTCCTCTCAAATGTGTCAGATATTCTATACTACAGCAATCTACCAAGGCAGTAGCCATTTTGAATTGTTTATCATATGAAACAAGCCCTCTGATTGGTTTAGCATGACCACCCCGAAGCCATTTTGAAATACTATACCTCATTGGAGGAGAGGCGCGTGCTGGCGTTCGCGTGCTCCCAGTGAGCTGTTGCCCACATTAGTTCTTGCCACTGCCACCAGAGGGGTGCGAAGACACCCACTGTAGTGATGGGCGAGTTGATAGAAATTGTCTATAACACTAGAGTAAGAAAAAGAACTTCAGTAATGTGGATAAGTATAAGTTTATTTCCCCGCGCTCCCTATTCTGCACACTCAACTAACTCCAAAGACCCTACAACACTAAGACGGCTCACTCCTTATCTCTCCCATGGTAATGTAAATTTTGCAGTGCCATCTTGTGGTGGGTTTGATCAGCCCGGCTGCTGGCTGGTGTTTCCCATGTAAACACATAAGCCTACAAGGTGAGAGGGTGAGTTTAAAATAAAAAAGAGAGATTGCCTGTCATTTGGATTTGGCCGATGTTGCACCTACTGCCTGGTCTCCACCTCCCTCTGCCCTGCCCTCCCTCCCTCCTCTCTCTCCCCTTCTATCCCCCTCCCCTTCCCGCTCCGTCCCACCCTTCCCCGGCCTCACCGGCCTTCCCCTCCCATCCCTCCACATCCACCTTACCCAGTGCTCTCACACCACACCAAACCTCCCCCACCCTTCCTCCTCCTCCCTCCACCATCACCCCTTCCTCTCTGACTCCCCCTTCCCCTTCCTTCCCCCCACTCCTTCTCCCTCCCCCCCCCCCACCCCCTCTCCTCACCCACCTCACTCGGCCATCTCACACACACGCCACACCTCCCCCCCCCCCCCCCCACACTCCTCTTCCTCCCCTCACTTCCTCCCCTGCACCAGTCGGCGCTCTCACCCAAACCTCATGACCCCCTCCCCCTCTGTGATGTAAGCGAGTGGGGGGTGGGGAGGGAGGTCCCCACTGGTTGCATGTTGCTACTCCTATTCACCCTATTCACGCCACGGCCATGTTGAAACCAGACCGAGGGCACTTACGCTTCGGCTAGGCGCTGCTGTATGTAAAGTTATGTGAATACTGTAGTAGTCTGAACATGAGCTCTACTACCACGCGGTAGCAGCGGACACTCTACCCCCCCCCCCCCCCCCCCCCCCCCCCCCCCCCCCCCACACACACACACACACACACACACCTATAGAGTCGATGTGGGATCTGGCGAGTCAGGGGGCGGGTCAGACAACTACTGACGCCGCGGAGAGCAGATGGTTCAATAAACCAAGTTGAAGCGTACTCTAATTGAATCTTGGTGTTCTTCCGTGAGTGACCGAGAGAGTGGGAGTCGGAGGGCCGTGGGCCATTACATTGGTGCCGTGAACCAGCTCGCCTTCTGCGTAAGGGGTGAGTCTTGGACCTGGGCCATGGACTCCGAAGGTAGGTTCTCTTCGTAATCTTGTTATTATGGAGGGGACGACGGCAGGTCAACTGCATAGTGGGCACCAGTATCAAACTGATGGTACAAGGCATCCCGACGCGGAAGGACCGCCGGTGAGCGTGGCCGCTTCTGTGGTGAGTACACTGCACCACGCTCATTATTCGCCTGTTGGGGATGTTTGTGAAACTTTCATTCCTAATGCAGGTGCCGGCATCATAGGGGAGCGTCGCCAGGTGTCGGTAGGTCGGGGGGGAGGGGGGAGTAGCCACTCCCGCGCCAGCGCCGGTGGTGTCGCCTAGGATTGCTGAAGGCATTACAGGGTCTGATAGCTATTGGACGCAGTTAGCGCAACTGAGTGCCAATCCACCGCCTGGTATTGTGCCGTTGTTTACACCGGTGGCAGTACAGGGCGGGGGGTACTCATTCGGGTAGTGTCACATGGTTGAAGAATGTCGTGGCCTCAGATGTAATGCGACTTGTTCTCGCGGTTGATGAAGATACTGTGGAGGGCATTGCGGGGAGTGCTGTGAAGGTGGGCTTCGCTATTGATGCTATAAGGTCTCTGTCAATCAATACTGATTCGGGGGCGGGTGTACATGAGGGTAGCAGTTCAATCGTGTATCGTGATGATTTAGGTCTGGGCGTATGTGGGAGTCCTGTGCGAGAAGTGCCGCTGGAGTATTTGCCGTGGGGGAGTTCAGCTGTCCGTTCTGTGGGAATGGGAGCTGAGCGCGGTGGTCCCCAAATTCCCTGTCGTAGGGAGGTTTCCCCGGCTTTGGAGACAGGGCTCGTGGCTGATGACTCGTTGACGTTTACGTTAGAGCATGATTTGGTTATGGGTCGTACGTTTTCTGGGTCGCAGTCGGAGGTAGAGCATCAGGAATCGATGTGTATTCGCCGTCTGCGGGCTTGGAAGCGGGTCCAGTTTGACCGGATGGCGGGGTCGAGACGGGCGTTGGATGATTTGAGGGTCTCTAATGCTGCATCCTTCGCACGCGATTTAGCGGATCTAAACGCGGCACGGCGCATCTCCGCAGAGGAGGTAAATTCTAACCGGATTCTGGTTGAGGAGCAGCAAGCTGCTTTTATGAGACAGACGGAGGATTTATCTATGCGTGAGCCACTGAATGTTCAGTTGCAAGGCGAGAATCAGAGATGTGAACAGTTGCTAGCTGCCGAGAGGTCTAGCATTGATTCTGCTCTGGAGATCCTTGCAGGTGAGCGCGCAGCTTTTCAGGCTGAGAAACCGCGGAGAGCAGATGGTTCAATAAACCAAGTTGAAGCGTACTCTAATTGAATCTTGGTGTTCTTCCGTGAGTGACCGAGAGAGTGGGAGTCGGAGGGCCGTGGGCCATTACAATACTTTTTTGTCGACCAAAACCTGTCGAAATCACTCAAATTTGAGGGTATTCATTTTTGAAAGTAACATATTCATCTTTGCATACCTGTTTTCTATCTATTGGCCAATTTTCACGAAGATTGGGTGACCCTTGCATGGTGATTTTTCCCATTCTTTAACTACAATGTGACTGTCAACTTCAAGTCTGCATAGTTATGGTGGTATCATGTAATGCAGCACTGTCAGCGTAGTTATCTGTGCAACACAGTTGAACAACTAGTCTTAGTAATTACAAATTAATAAAAGCTTTAAAAGGGTTAAAATATATTTTTTAAATATATCTATATTAAGAAAGTTATGCAATTTTGAATTTAAGGAAAGATTGGCAGCCAAGGTGAGTGACTTTGTTGACATTGCCTACTGAAATGCATCTGATCATCACTCAATCTTCATGAGAATTGACCAATAAATAGAAAAAAGGTATGCAAACATGAATATGATAGTTTCAAAAGTGAATATCTTCAAATGTTACTCCTTTAATTTCTGTAGTAGTTCATAGACATCGGCACACAGTAGTGTCTTATGGCCATTTCCAATACCGACGCTTACTCAGCCTCGTTCTGATGACGAATTAGGTCGCGCGTGAATAGGGTGAATAGAACACCCACCACCACCGCTACCCCCACTCTGCCCCTCCACCCCACCACCATACACACATTCTGTGTGGTTGGGGTTGATGGTGGGTGTGGTTGGGGTGTAGGTGGGTGTGTAGGGTGTGTGTGGTGGAGGTGTAGGTGGTTTGTGGTGGAGTTGTAGGGGTATTGCAGAGCGGCACCTCACAATCTTTAGCATCCCTAAACCCCCACCACACACCTACACCCTAACCACAGCCCTAAACCTCCTCCACACACAACTAACCCCCCCCCCCCCCACACACAAACACAAACACGCCTATGCCCCCCACCACATCCCGAGCTGTTGGGAGCTGGCTGCAAACTGTTGGGAGCTGGCTGCAAACTGTTGGGAGCTGGATGCAAACTGCTGCGGGCTGGCTGCCCCACACACGCCTATGCCCCCACCACATCCCTAAACCCCCACCACACATCTACACTCCCGTTTGGTAACGCGGCCACATAGTATGACGTCAATAGCTAACCTATATAGTACCAGAGAACGTGTAGAAAGAGAAGTCCAATTTTTATCCCTGACCATGTAACACTTGCGACTGCCACGCACCAAGTGGCGGATGTTGAACAAGACACTTCACTCACTGGTGGTTGTTCTGGAAAAACAACAGTTGATCAGCACTGGAACAAGACTGAACTAAAATCTGATCGACGAATATATTTGATATTCGCCACATTTTTATTTACCAGGGCTTTTGATTTTTAAATGTTACATTTAAACTGTAAATGTGTAATAAAAGTACCACGTTAAACTATGCCTATGAATAGGACACTGGAAATGGCATTGCAATTTAAAAATAACAGATCCCTGACCATACCACATGCCCAGTTATATATGCTCCCAAAATATATAGACCAAATATTCTGAAGGATAAAAAGGACCCAAAACAGTGGTGATAACTGATTGATTGATTGGTGGTTGCTTTACGCCGTGTCGGCAGCATAGGCCATATTCACGGCGAGAAATGTTTGTTTTTTGTTCAAACCATCGCTTTTACATGTAAAAGTAGACAATCAATCATGTGCCAATAGACACTCATTAAATTAGAAAGCTCACAATCATATCTTTGTGGTCAAGGGAAACAAATTCCCGTAGAAAAAGAAAAGTTTGATTAATAATTGATAGAACCTATTTAGTAAACTATATGAGGTGGTACAGTCCAGCTGCCCTCAAAAAGGCTAAAATGTTTTCCTGTTTTACCTTAGTAAAAAGGTCACGCATACTGTCTGCAGTGTAGAACTGTTGGCGCAGGGCCAAAAAATCAACGCAACTTAGTAAAATGTGTTTGAGTGTCAGCGGGGACTGACACCCAATACATTCAGCGTGAGGTTCCCCCTTGAGCAGAAAAGCATGTGTAAGCCACGAGTGGCCAATACGGCAGCGGCTAAGGACCACTTGGTCCCGCCGACCTCCCGCATGAGTCTGTGGTGGTTTTCCCACAGATGGTTCAGTTTCTTTAAGTTTATTAATGTTTTCATCCCACTCATGTTGCCATCTGCATTTTATGTGGGTGGCTATTAGTGGTTTCAGATCAGAGTGAGGGATCAGGCACGGTTCAAGATCACAGTTCAGCGCCTTCTTCGAAGTGGTGATAACAGTTATGCATTCAAACTCATATGTAGCATGTTGTCAATCAGCATGGCTTACTTTAAAAGAAATATTTGGTCTGTATTATAAATTGTTTGTAGATGAGTTTGATGATGTAGGGTCTTTAATGTTCTGTTTTATCAATATTTTATTTTCAATGTTTTCAATGTAATGGACAAACCCACAGACTATCACAGAGAACAACCCATATATGACCTGACCAATGTTTTTAGTTGTTCAACACTGACCACAAGAGGCGCCACCAGAATCTGTGTAAAGCGGCTGTCACACCTAACCTCATTGAGCAATGGACCGAATTGTCTAGTCGGTGGTGATAAGTATCAAAATGTATTAAAATGTGTCAAAATGTTGCGCTATCGAGTCAATGGCCGCTGGACGAACGGACATGAATCGGACATGAACGGATAGCCAACAGACGAAACAAACTCAAACCGGACAAGAACCATAGACGTCAGTCCGGTGGCATCCATTCCTAGTTTTGTGCATGTTCAAAACTTGTACGGACACAAAAAGACTTTGTTCGGTTTCTGTCCGTTTCCCCCCCAATCCGGTGAGGTGTGACAGGGCCGTTACCGATTTTCATCGGAGTTGACCATCTTGTATATTCACGGTCTCTAATAGTACGCAATGCGAGTACATGCACTGCTGTGCTTCCGGTTTCCTAAACTAGTTACCCACACTTACACCATTTCTAACCTGTAAAGGCCCTGTCACATTACGGCGTATGGCGGGAGCATATTGAAAACCTACATCGAAAATAGGAAAAAACTGTGCGGGACGACGTATCATGACCTTTGGTGACCTCTCGGGTGTTTTTGAGCGTATGTGTAACCTATGAGGAGCGTACGAGGAGGGTATGAGAGCGTACTGCGACATTTTTTGACGGTTTTGATTGGCATGTGGAGTGTATGAGGAGCGTATGAGGAGCGTATGCGAGACCTACGTTATCTCTCCTCGGTCCACCGCCTGGTGGCTCCTGGGTATATAGTGCATCGCCTTTATATACTGAGACCATAGGTTGGGCATACGCCACCATACGCTCCCATACACAACTCGTAGGTTCTGCGTACGCTTCATACGCCAGAGATACGCCCGTGACGCAAGTTGAGCGTATGAGTAGCGTACGCCGGCATACCCCTAGCATACACCGGCATACCCCTAGCGTACGAGGAACGTATGCCGGCGTATGAAAAGCGTATGAGTAGCGCATGAACCATACGCTCCCATAGGTCGAGATTTTTTGAGCATGCACAAACAAATTTGGACGGACGGACGGGAGAAAGCGTATGGCGGCGTACAACAGCATAAGCCGGCATAGGCCGGCACATGACGGCCTGTGCGTAGCATATGGCGGCGTATGCCGACGTATATGACGTAAAGCACCTACGCCGCCGTACACTCCCACAAAAAACCCTAATGTGACAGCCCCTTAACATCTTTCTGAGGCCATGTGTGTTTATGTCTAGATTTGAAAAGGAACTGCTAATTAAACATCTCACCTTCATAACACATCATCTATGTTTTCGACGGCTAACTAACCATCAGCCGACCTATTTATTCATGTATCCAGTAATATATATATTTTGTTGTACATTAGTTGATTAAGCAGGGTAAATTAATTATTATATTTTATTTAAATAACATATGCATGGTTTTATTTCACACTAAAAGGATTAGTTTTTTTCAATCAAGAAACTTTATTCATGTATCCAGTAATTAATTATCATATTGTATTTAGACAACATATGCATGCTTTTATTTCACACTAAAAGGTGTTTTTTTAAAGAAATCAAGAAACTCATTTAATTATGTATCCAGTAATAAATTATTATATTTCATTTAGACAACATACACATGTTTTTATTCACACTAAAAGTTTTTTTGTTTATTTAAATCAATAAAACAATCGTTTTTCCTAACCTGGCCACGCATGGTCAGACTGCATAAGTATCTAAATCATGACGTCATGAGAGAATGAGGCAGTGAATGATTGGGGTTTTGCATCCTAGCAACATATGATGTCACAGACTGCCGACCTGTGACAGTGTGCACTGATTATGGATTTGATTTATAAATGCTGTTCCACTGTGATATCACACCAAAAATGTGTAATAGGCAATCTTCAACAAATAGACATTGTCAAGTAACACCCACAGAAACAATTTTTAATTACTCATAAAACTTTTTGTATAATTGTAGGACTTTTCAGTACTTAATTTTTGCATTTTCAAAAGTTAGTACTCTTTAGGTTTCTTTTATTGACCAGTACGAACCCTGTTATAGCCTACTTGAAACCCTGATGATCTCTTAAATTATTTCACAATTTATGTTACAAGTCACTGAAAAATGCTTTAAAAAATGAACTGTTCACAAGCATGTGGATATTATTAATTAAAATCATTGTCATGTAGATGATTTTCAGTGGCATCACTATAAAGCCATCACAAGTGCACATTGTCACAAGTCAGTGCTAGTTCTTATATGACCACATGTGTTGCTAGGACGGAAAACCATAATTAACAGAACACTGAAACTCAGGCATAGCACCCCACCACAAAATTGCGGAATCCCTCGAAAAGCAAAAAAAAAGAAAAAACAAGAAAAAGGAGAAGAATGTTCTGCCTTGTTCTCCAGGTGTGGATGCTTGTGGTGTCAGTATATCAAGCTAAGGGAGAGGAAGAGGAAGAGGAAGTGTGATAGCTTCAAAATACTTCTAAAATCCTCTAAGTTTAATAACCTTTTTTTTGGGAGGGGGGGGGGGAAGCTTCCCCCAGACCCCCGCAAGGGGTTCTAAACTTTGACCCCCACCAGCATAATTTTTTCTTGAAAACCACTTTTTTCTGTCGGTACCATGCCTGGTAATTCCATTTTCCTGCAACACAATGGCATGTGTAGGTAAAGGGGATGGGGTGAGGATGGTGAGAGGAAGGGCGTATTGGGGTAGTCGTAGTAAGTCTAGTCGCGACTTCTCTTGAATATTACAACACACCCTTTACATAACATAACACTTCTACATGTTAACTCTAGTCGCGACTTGTCTGGATATTACAACAGACCCTTTACATAACATAACACTCCTACATATTAACGCTAGTTGTGACTTCTCTGGATATTACAACACACCATTTACATAACACAACACTCCTACATGTTAACGCTAGTCGGGACTTCTCTGGATATTACAACACACCCTTTACATAACATAACACTCCTACATATTAACGCTAGTCGCGACTTGTCTGAATATTACAATACACCCTTACATAACACTTTAGACTCAACCAACAAACACTACTGTAACAGAAACAGCTATGGTCACATAATATAACATGAAGTATTCAGGTGCAAAAACCAACAAATCCATTTTAGTCGCTTTCTGTCAAATAGAATGTACTGCTGTGCTTTCCAGTTAACGTTTGTCAATTTCATATTGAGTAGGGCATTATATAGGGGATGTGGCAGATTCCGCAAAAAGATTTGATTAACGGAAATATGGCAGCTTCAGCTCAAATGTGGTAGTCATGGTTTCATTTCGGCCCAGATGGCGTTTGTCAGTTTTTGCGCCTGAACTCTCCAACAACCAACCACACGGAATTCAAAGAGCTGCTTTAACTTCTTACTCTCTTACTCATAACAACACTCCACAATGTACCTTGGTCGGATATCAGTTTTTTAGTATACCCCTACCCACTATGTATACACCGCCCATTATATAAGGCCAAATAATTTGTTAAAAGTTGGTGATCGTCCTTTTGATCACACAAATCAGGTTTGGGTGGGCGTTCTTTGTTGGGTTTTTTAAAATTCAGTATTAAAATAAAATATTGGACCACCTTAGACTGATAAAAGGATTACATGTCATTCATGTACACATCACAATGTTTTCAGTCAAACGATGAACACTGTATTCTCATTTAGAAATTTATTATATCATACAGCTCTAGCAGTTTCAATTATGGAAATCAAATATTTTAATTTTGACATATCTTACATGTAAAAACAACCATACAATTATGTAATAGTATCTAAAACTTATGAAAGTTCAATTGCTTCTACCCCGACACATTTTCAACAGTTAACAAAAAAATCCAAATAAAATCAGGGGCTGGTGAATTTTCAGGCACGCGCGGGGAA
>CM059190.1:5867307-5892378 GCA_030323885.1 Branchipolynoe longqiensis
TAATACAGCCAGGGCAGTAAACAGGGCGAATGCAGTGCAGTTGAAAGTGGGGGATGCAGTATTACTATTGGTAAATGAACCTGGGCCATTGGATAGGCAGTTTGATCCTGGGTTTATAGTGACAGGTGTGAAGGGAGCAGTGATTACTGTGGTGGGCCCTGAAAATAGAAAAAGGGTAGTGAATAGAGACCAAGTCAAGTTGGCAGATGGGGAGATGGAGTGGGATTTGATTAATTCCAGGTTGACCAGAGCCCAAAGAAAGAAGCAACAATTGCATAAAAAAGTCAGATTTGAAGTAGAAAGACTAAGAGCCCGAGATGAAGGGCAAAGCACAGGTGGGGAGTCATTGGATGGGAATGGGAATTGTCAATTGCCCGAGAGGCAATTCCAAGGACAATTGCCACACCCGATGGGTCCTCAGAGGGCAGGTGGGGAGGCAGGTGCACCCAGCACTCATGGCATGATGATGAGGGGGCGGGAGAGGCACCCCCCACCAGCGGTGAGATGGGCAGCATTCCCACGAGCAGAGCCCTCACCCACAATGCAGGGTGATGATGAAAGTAATGAGAGTCAGGGTGATAGAGGCCGAGGTGGTGATAGAGGTAGTAAACCAAATGAGAATACTGATGAGATGCAGGGTGACAGAAGTGATACCGGAACTGGGAATGGAGGTGGTATGAATGTGAGTGGAAGTGAAGGGCGGACTAATGGGACGGTTAATGGTACTTGTGTGTCTCGCCTGTGTTTTGTTCCCCGGCTTCCTGAACAGGTGGTGATGCATCCTGGTCCTGACCATGTGAGAGTCAGCAAACCGGAACGCAACCGGGTGATGGAGGTCGACCCACGACGCGGGTGCAAGAGGGAGGGCGGGGCCTTGGATGAGGCTCCGCCTACTCCACCCCCAACCCACGCGCCCTCCCTCGGAAGGGCGGGAAGTGACGTCACCGGTGAGACGGCGGAGGAGGTGAGAGCGGCGTGGCGTGAAATAAGGCGGGAGATGAAAGGAAGCTCCGCCCACCCGACACCCCCACGCCTCCCCGGGACCCAGCAGCCCAGCTCGCCTGACGCGACACGTATGCTGACCGCGCCTGATGGGACACGCCTGATGAGTTCGCCTGACACGACACGTGAGTTGGGACATAGACTGACGGTCACCGGTGCAGTCAAGCGCCCCCCACCACCCACACCCAGCCCAGAGTGTTACAACACCCGTGTGCTGCGTTCTCACACCCGAGAGAAAACCAGACTGATTGAGGCCATCCCGGATCCACAGGAGCAGCACATCGCGAAGCGCGCCTGTATAGCGTGTGTGGAGGTGTTCTGTGGAGGTTGGAGGAGAGAGCAGTAGTCTGGAGGTATGGTGGAGCAATCATATAAATATATGTGGATGAATAAGTAATTTTTTTTTTTATTATCAACAGCACTTAATCTTGGAACTTTGAGATTTTTGTTTGCTTTGGCAGTGTGTTGTTGTATCCGTAGGTACACAATAACAAGCAGGGGAGGATTGCCATAGACCGTGTGTACAGCCCTACATTCACAGGCAGGTGTGACTTCACAACACCAGGTGAGCGCTTACACACACATGTGGGTGTGGCGGACATTTACATGAACATTGTGTGACCACAACACTACATAAACATTGTGTGAGCATTGCACACTGGTGGGCTGTACACAGACATTAAGTGGTCCCCTGTCCCGACACTGGCCAAAAATAATTGAAATAATTTTTTTTGTGAACCTGACGTGTTGCTAGGACGGGCAACCGCCATAGGACGACGACCGTGTAGTAACGGTAAGACACAGCACGAACATTGTGTAAATTTCCCTCCAACCAGGACGTGTGGGCGGCGGAGTTGTGTGTTTTATCGTATACAGGTCGCCCGGTGCCTGTGGGGTGCCTAGGACGAAAAACCCCAACCCATCTCAACGGAGAAAGGTACACGAACATTGTGTGGTTTCTGTCCGGCACTGGGCGGGATTTCAAATTTTTCGTTATTTATGACCTGAAGGGTGACTGGGACCTGAAACCCCATAACACTGCCTGCAGGCCATAAGGAGGACACGGCGCCGCCATCGGGAACCTCCAAGTTAGCCAGAGGAAATTGGGAAAATTTCTTGATAATTGCCACTGGAGGGCATAATTTCCACAAACATTCGGTGCTGATATAATAGATTTACACGAACATTGTGTGGAGGTCAGTGCTAAGTGGGAAGGATTCTCTCCACTCTCACCCGCTAATAGGTCAAAACCACAGACATTGGTGTAAATGCTGCTAAAGACAGTGAATTAGTACAGCAACAGTGACCAGTATAGTAGCAGGGGGGTGGTGAGTGGTAAGGGAGTTAAGTGGCTGACCTCAGGGGCGGTGAGGCGTGTACATATATGCTGCACGACTTGATGGACCGAGCGACGCCGGTGTAGCACAGATAAAAATACCGAGACGGTGAGTGTGCGATAAGGAAGTGGACCGAGCGACGCCGGTGTAGCTCAGATAAAAGTACCGAGACGGTGGAGGTGCGATAAATCGTGGACCGAGCGACGCCGGTGTAGCACAGATAAAAATACCGAGACGGTGAGTGTGCGATAAATCGTGGACCGAGCGACGCCGGTATAGCACAGATAAAAATACCGAGACGGTGAGTGTGCGATAAGGAAGTGGACCGAGCGACGCCGGTGTAGCAAGGATCGAAGCACAGGGACGGACGGTGAGCGGACATCGCCCGGTGTGGCACGAATTGACACGCCAGGATCGAACCGTTACCCATTGTCGATCGGCAGCAACCGAGAATATTTTGAACAATATTGAAGTGGAGAAAAATTCACGTCGGACTTGAACCCGCGAGCGGTGCGGGAGAGCACCGCCGACCGTCAGTGCCGAGTGAGATTATTTTGAACAATATTGGTAAAGAAGCAGTGAGAGACAGTTGTCCTGAAGACCAAGGCGTGTTCTTAAGACTAAAAATTAAAAAAATTTTTTTTTTGCTTCGGGAACCTCCGGGGTGCAACGAGTTTGCAGTCAGGAGTTGTCCAGTTGATTGCGGCAGTGTGGGGGTGTTCGATATATACCATCAGGGTTCGTTGGGTATAGCGGTCAGGACTGATATCAGGATCTGACCGGTTTCACTGTTAATATAGTGCTGCGGGACACGATCTCCTCGAGGGATATCACCCCAAGGACTGCAAATATATACCTCAGTCGTTCCGACCATGTGGTCTCTGTACTGGCACGTGGGCGTCATCTTGTGCTGCTCACCTCTAGTCGGCAGCACCGACCTATTTAAAGATGATGGCGTCCTAGTACGTAGCCAAGGAGAAGTGAGGACGGTGTCTGCTGTGTGGCAGCTGGTGGTGCTGATCACGCCACCTAGCCGGCCGCCGGTGGATCACTGGGTCTTGCAAGTACGGGGCTATATGGGGAAGCTGACTGCGAACCGATGGTCGGTGAATATTCATCATTGGAACATGAAGCTCGAAGTCCTGCAGGCCAGAGTAAAACATGACCCTGTAGATATCCTACAGTTGGTAACTAAACGGCCTAAGCGGGGACTGGTTAATGCGATAGGGGAGGCAGCGTCGTGGTTGTTCGGTACGGTAAGCCAAGCACAACTGAAAATGGTGCAACTGGCTATTTCTGCCCACAGACTACAGACGCAGGCCCTGAGGCATAACCATTTGCACATGATTTCCATGATGAATAGAACACGAAGTATCCAGCTGCAATTAGCGAAGCATGTTTCTGTAGTCGAATCAATGATAGCCTTGGTGAGGGACGAAGCGGAGAACATGACGGCAGGCGCCAATGATTTAGTGTTGCTGCAACGAGTGAGGCTGGCAGTGGAGGAGCTGGAGAGCGTAGTGGGCAATTATGTGACGAAGCAGGCCCTGTACCACCGCATGGTGACCCAGCTGGAGCGCGGCATGTTAACAGAGACATTACTGAGGCCGGCGCAGCTGACACTGGTGAAGGAGGCGGCGAGGGATATAGGCTTTCGCGGTCTCGATCTGCACTGGTACTATCGTAATACAAGGATAGAGGCCGTGTGGGGTCCGGACGTGTCGATCGCCTTCCGCATGGGACTGCAGATGGTTGGCCCGGAGAAGTACGCGGCATACCACTTGACATACCTGCCGGTGCTGCTAGACAACGAACACTTAAGGACCGTGGTAGGGAAGGCCAGAATTGCGGTGAGCACAGGACGGAAAACGAGCTTCTATCCAGAAGCTTGCATGGGCAAGCGGCCCATGGTGTGCTATCCCGCCATGGAGATGACCTACCAGACCTGCGAAGTTGCGCTGGTGACGGGGACGAAGCCGGAGGACTGCAAGCTGCGGATCACGAAGATCCAAAAGACTGTGTCGGCCACCGTAGTGGCACCTGTAGAGGGCATGGGTGACGTATGCGTTGCACCCCACGGGCCGTATGTTGACGTAACGGTTCGTTGTACGGGAATGCCGCAGAACGACCAGAGGATCACCGGCCGGAATTGCTGCAAGTGCCGGAGGCGTGCTTGGTGGAGGGCAGAGGTTGGCTTCTGCGAACATTGACAGTGAAACATGAGACCGTGAACATACGACGGATGCCGCCAAAGCTGGATCTACCAGCCTTGAATGTCTCATGGCCTCCTGTCCTCCACCGAGTAATGAGAGAGCAGCTCGAGCGGCTGCCCGAGTTACAAGTCCCCCTGATGTCGATGGACGGCCTGGTGCAAGTGCCGGACGATTATGTCCGTGTTGAACATTTTAGTACACTGTGGTATTGTTTGTTGGCAGCAGCTGGTATAGTAGTGTTGTGTGGTGCCGCGTATTGTCATTACAGATGCCAAGCTCGTTGTAAAAGATGCAGACGCTCAAGAAAAGGGAAAGGTAAAGTGACGAAGTGCAGGGAGGGGGTGGTCGATGAGTCCGAAGAACTATCCGCCCCTTCCCCATTGATGATCCAGAGGGATCCGGTTGCACGGTATAGGGCGCAGGGCGCAGTGTTAGAGCTGGGTACGCTCCCGTATGGAGGGCAGTAAAGGTTACCAACAAGTGTGTACAGTACCGGTGCACCGGAACCATAAAGTTTGGGGACGGGCAGGGACGCTGTATAACTTGGGTGGTTATTGACAGGTTTTTTCCGAGCTGTTTTTGGTAAAGGGTAATATGTATTACGCAGGTGTATGCACTCTGGTGCATCTGAACCATAAAAATTGGGGAGGAGCGGGGACATTGTTTAAGTTGCGTAGTTATGTATACGTTTCCGAGCTGTCTATTAAGGGTACAGAGGGTATGCACTTCTCGTGCGTCAGAACCAAATTGAGGGGGATGAGCAGGGACGTTGTATAAATGTCAAGACAGACGGAGTTGCTCATTCCGACATAATTAACGGGTCGAAAGTGACCGAGTTGTATGATAAATGGAGTGAGAGTTGCTCGGAACCGCTGGAGCTTGCCATCAAAGGATTTTCCAGCCACCTACTCCCAAACCCTTCCCAAGCCTTTCGGTCGGGCGACGGATAGCTAACCGGGATCCTGGTAGATGCTCGGGGTAATTGGGAATAACGGGAAATTAGGCTCCCCGCCCAACCCACAATAAACAAGTAAGGGGGGGAGGATTTAATTAAATATTATATGCCTCTCTGATTCCTGCTCGTAAGATACAAGTATAGGGGGGGGAAGCTAGTTATAGCAATTGGTCTTTCCTCAGTTTCCTGCTTGCAAGAAACCCGCAGTCGCGAAGTAAGGGGGGGAGGATTTAATGTAACATTATGCGCCTCTCTGATTCCTGCTTGCATAAAGCTGGCGTGGTATAGCCATGGGAAGGTCCTAGCGGCCACCTGACCCATCAGGCACAGGTTGAGCCATAGACGAGTTCGCGCCTCGGGCTGCTCCCATGATCGAACCGGACGACGCTGTCCGACAGGGACGAGTCCGCGTGTACGACAATAAGAGATAAGAGAGAAAGACGACCTAGGGTAGGACGGACGCTGCGGTGACGCGCTATGTGCGCACCGCCTCGCTCCAGGTACACTCGTAGGTTAGTGTGCGGCAGGGACGTAGTCCGAGCACCGGTCAGAATTGTGGAAACCAGGGAGGTGGTTGTTAGATAAGGAAGAAAAGACGGCCTAGGGTAGGACGGACGGTGCGGTGACGCGATGCGTGCCCACTGATTCCCTCCAATTACATGTACTCGTGGGTTAGTGTGCAACAGGGACGGGGTCCAAGCACCAGTCAGACTGTTTTTGGGTTGTGTGTTAAAACCAAGGATGTGATGGTTAGGTAAGGGAGAAGGAGACGGCCTAGGGTAGGACGGACGGTACGGTGACGCGATGCGTGTCCACCGATTCCCTCCAGTAACATGTACTCGTGGGTTAGTGTGCGGCAGGGACGTAATCCGAGCACCGGTCAGATGTTGTTTGTGTAAGAATCCAAGGGGGTTTCTGGATAAATACAATAAGTGCAGGCGCTGATCGCGGTACACGTATTGCCATGATTGGGGCCCGGATCCGTTAGTCGCATCCGGGCGTCCAATCGGTGGTATGCGGTGCTGGACAGGCTGCGGACAGGAGTGGGCTCACGACGATGTGCACACCACGGGTGTGGGCATCGGCGGCGGGTGCCGCGTTTGAGTGATTCGGGGCAGTTGATTGATTCGAGTCAGCTGATTGTCTCGGGTCGGTTGATTGACCTTCGGGTCCGGAATTGACGGGGTCAATAAGTAGTAGGGTCGATGGACCAGTGAGGGAAGAAAAATGATTGAGTTCATTTGAGGGATTCTAGGCGGTTGATTGATTCGGGTCATCTGATTGATCCGGGTCATTTGATTGAGCTGGGGTCGATGATCGACGGGATCAAATAAGTTAGGAGGGTCAATGGACCATGGAGGGAAGAAAAATGATTGAGTTAATTTGAGGGATTCTAGGCGGTTGATTGATTCGGGTCATCTGATTGATCCGGGTCAGTTGATTGAGCTAGGATCAATGATCGACGGGATCAACAGATTAAGAAGGTCACGGACCATTAAGGGAGGCGAGGATTCAAGTCAGTTGATTGATGCGAGTCATCTGGTTGATTCGGGCCATTCAAGTGATGGAGGATCGATGGACCAAGTGGTCGCTGATTGAGGGAAGCAATCAGGTCGGAGAAAGAATTGAATTGATTATCTTGTGTGGTAATCGGCATTGGTTGATTGGATCAATCACTGCTGAAAGTATTTGACCGGATTGTCTTACACAAGATCTGACCCGTCATGGTTCCCTGCTGGTGTCATTATTCTGTCCTGCTTACCCTATTTTTAAAACTAATTCTTTTATTTTTTTTATCATGAGTTTTAAAGGGGGCATGGGCGCGCAAGAGAATTGTCTGACACAGCCTGGGCAGTGACGGGAGGATAAAAAGACATCTGGTTAAATAGAAAAACAATGTTTAATTAAGGGGGGAGTAGTACTAGTGTAGATAGGTAGCAAACTAGCCGGGTCAAAGCCACCGTCTACTTTGGGACCACCACTCTAACTGTAGATTTTGGGGCTGTTCTTGTCTAAAAACAATTAGTGTAAACAAGTAGATAGGAATGGTCCTCAAGGTGGTGGAGAACTGGGAAAAAGACAGAAAACTTGAAAGAAAAACTTAACAGTGACTAAGGTAGGAGTAGCCAATACAGTGGAGAATCTACCGAAGTAAAATGCAAAATTCTAGTGATCTCATAATGGGTACAGAGTACAAGGGCTAGTGACCTCATAATGGGTACAGAGTACAAGGGCTAGTGACCTCATAATGGGTACAGAGTACAAGGGCTAGTGACCTCATAATGGGTACAGAGTACAAGGGCTAGTGACCTCATAATGGGTACAGAGTACAAGGGCTAGTGACCTCATAATGGGTACAGAGTACAAGGGCTAGTGACCTCATAATGGGTACAGAGTACAAGGGCTAGTGACCTCATAATGGGTACAGAGTACAAGGGCTAGTGACCTCATAATGGGTACGAAGTACAAGGGCTAGTGACCTCATAATGGGTACAGAGTACAAGGGCTAGTGACCTCATAATGGGTACAGAGTACAAGGGCTAGTGACCTCATAATGGGTACAGAGTACAAGGGCTAGTGACCTCATAATGGGTACAGAGTACAAGGGCTAGTGACCTCATAATGGGTACAGAGTACAAGGTCTACTGACAACTCATAATTGATACAGAGTACAAGGTCTACTGACAACTCATAATTGGTACCGAGTGCAAGGTCTACTGACAACTCATAATTGGTACAGAGTACAAGGTCTACTGACAACTACTAATTGGTACAGAAGGTACAAACTCTATGGACAACTCATAATTGCTCCTCTGTATGGCACTCGCTCTGGCTTAAAACCGAAAACGACGTAATGTTTAAGGGCTTCCATTTTCCTTGGCCGTTATGCACAAGTAGAAATGGAAGAGGGACGTTGTAAAAATATACGGATTTTCGGTTAAGAATTATATATTGGCAGAGAGCATTATTATTCTTGGATGCTGGAGTGGGACTGATAGTATGTAAACTAAAAGTAACTAAAGTCAACAAAAGTCCACTCCCATTGTACATGATACTGAGTGAGGTAAACTATATGTTATCTACTGAAAGTGGAGTTGATGGAAATGTACATGATGTTGAATAGAGTAAACTATCTGTTATATATGATGTTTGGAGTTAATGAAAAGAGTTCCTTTGTAAGAAACAGTACATGATGGTTGAAATGTTCTCTTGGTGTTCATAAAGAATACAAAAGAGGAAAAGAATGATTCTACTATATACCCATCTGTAACTGTTTGCAAGAGCCTGTCCACCCAAGACCACCGACTGACCCCCCAGCCTCATTAGCATATGTATAGAGTGCACCACCTGCAGATGGCTTGAGTGACAGCCCCTAATGGGGTGGTCACCCACCCAGTCTGTGGGGAGGTGTCTCATTGGCTGGTTGGGGAATGTCTGGTCACCTGACTCTCTTGGCCTATCCTGACGCACACACTAGTCTCAGCTAATTGATTATTCATGAGTTTGCTTCAGACACACTGAAGGAAAATCACTCTCATCCTGGCTCTTGAGTGAGACAGACCAACTTCTGAGCAGGACCCCAGACACTCTGTCTGATGCTATCAAAATTCAGCTATTCTAATTGAGTGTATCCACAACCATAGTACTCCTGTCCCATGGGTTGTGGGCACTGGTTCAACATACAGGCTAAAAGACTATGAGACATAGTGTGGGCAGTATAGGAGGAGTACAGGTGCTAGGTCACATGAATGGGGGATGACAGGAGTTGCTGCCAATAAAGCACAACTTATTCACTGTTCATCATTGTGACTAGTTTTCCTTCCTCTCTATAGACATGGTTAATTTAATCAGGCTAAATTGCATCACAGGTTGAATGAAGGGGGAGAGTATTGTAATCACATAGGGTTCTCACAGCCAGTGCTGTATCGTCTGCGTATCTTGTGTTATTGATATTTCCACCTCCAACATTTATTCCTATGATGTCATCTATTTCTCTGAAAATCATTTCCGTATAGATGTTGAAAAGACTAGATGATAGAACACATCCTTGTTGCACTCGACATTTGATCTTCACTTCTGGTGTCAATGAGTCTCAATTCTTACAGCAGCATACTGTTCCCAGTATAGGTTGGCCACAAGCCGAACGTCCTTACCGTCTAGACCAATTTTTTGTAGAGCTTCTATGAGTTTCTTATGATGTGCTTTGTCAAATGCTTTAGCGTAGTCTATATAACATATGTATATATCCGTATCTACTTCTAGGTGTCTCTCAATTATTGTTCTCATGTTAAAAATGGCTTCCCTTGTTCCACTGTTTGGTCTGAATCCAAATTGCTCTTCTGATACCTCTCAATAAACTATTGTTTTAATCCTTTCTAGTAGTATTTTGAGTAAAGCTTTAATAACATGGCTCATGAGGCTTATTGTTCTGAAATCCGAGCATTCCACCGCTTTTGGTTTCTTAGGAAGGGAAATAAATATAGATTTTCTTAAGTCTGATGGACTATATCCGGTGTTATATATGTCATTAAAAAGAGCATTTATCCTTGTGATGCTAGCTCCCTCCAAAGCTTTTAACATTTCAGAAGAGATATCGTCTGTTCCTACTGCTTTCCCATTCCGAAGTTGCCCAATGGCTCTTATTACTTCACTCTCCAGAATAGGAAGCCCATCAGTATTCCTCATCTCAGGTAGTTCCTCCCTCTGCCCATCAAAAAGTTCTTCGATATATTCAGACCATCTATGAGAGTCTTCCTCTTCATCAAAAAGTAGTTGTCCTTTCTTATTCTTGATACATCCTCTTTGTTTCGAAGACTGCTTATTATTTGTCATTTCTCTGACCCTTTCATACATATCCCTTGTCTGATGATTGTTTTCAAGGGTTTCTATTTCCTCACATTTCTATCTCGGCCATCTTCCTTTTTCTTGGGAGCACTTGTTCTTTACTTCCCTGTCCATTCCATGGTATTTCATTGTGTTCTTATGTATCTTCCTCTCTGTCATTAGTTGTAGGATTTCATCTGTCATCCATGCCTTCTGTGTTACCCTTTTTATCAGTGGGAGCAATATTTCATTTCTTTGTTTTAGGCTTTCCTTGAAACACTTCCAATTATTCTCCATTTTTGATTCTTTATTTTCATTTTGTTCGCTTAGTTCCATGAGTAAAGATTCATAGTTGTTGTTCACCTCCATTGCATAGGTTTTCCTCAGTTCTGGTTGTTTAAGTACTGTGATGGCATAGTATGGCCTCTTTATCTGGGAGGATTTCGACTTCCTCAGTTTGACTTCTATGGTGGCAATGAGTGGGTTATGATCCGAACCTATATCTGCACCTGGGTATGTTTTTAATTCTATTTATACTGTTTTTAAATGTATCTTTAATCATGATGTAATCGATCTGGTTCCTGCAGACATCTCCTGAGCTCTTCCATGTGTATAGTCTTCTATTTGTCTGTTGGAAGAAGGTATTAGATATGACCAGTTTGTTTTTTACACAGAATTGTAACAGGCGTTCTCCTCTGTCATTTTGGGTTCCCCGTCCATAGTGTCCAGTCACCTTCGGATATTGTTCCTGTCCAACCTTTGCATTTAGGTCGCCAAGCACTACAAGGATATCACTTGGCTTTGTTTGTTTTAAACCAGCTTCCACATCCTCATAGGAGGACTCAACTTCCCAATCCTCGTAGCTTTGTGTTGGTGCATACACTACCATGATGGCAATATTAAACGGTTTGGCTCTTAGTTTAACCAACATCATTCTGTTATTGATGGTCCAATAGCCCATTATATACTTTCCATATTGTTGTTTCATTAGAACGCCAACTCTGTGATCATGTTGTTCTCCTCCAGAGTAAATGAAAATGTGGTTGTCTTTCTGGTTTCACATACTCCCATTATATCGATATCCATGGTGTTTGCCTCCTGAATAAGATTGTCAATCTTTCCCGGATGGTATCGTTTTCTGACATTCCATGTGCCTATTCTAAGGCGTTTTCTTCTTGATTTCAGAGAGACATCATCAGATGGTGGCCTCCCCTTAGGATTTGGGCCACCCTCATCATTAATATGGTCTTTCCTATTTTCATTGAGAATCACCTCTTCCCTGTTAGTATTTACAGCAAGGTTCTTCGTCGCAGGGGTCTCAACTTCACTTGCACCTCTTTTCTCCATATGTTGTACTTTCATGGTCCATTGCAAACTATGGGAAAAAACATGGTGAGGCCCCAGTCTCTTCCACGATGACTGGCCATTTATCGTTTTTCCCTTGATATGCCCCATGTGTGTCATACACCTTGCTACATCGCCTCATTGCCGTTGACCATTTATTTGGCTCTTCCGCCGCCTTGTCGATGTAGTCTTTGTGCACTAAAAGAGGGAGGCATCCCTCCCCACCAGAATACAATCCCAGCAGGTTCACTCATGTAGTTTAGCCAGTCAGTCGAGACCGTGTGCCAGGGGGCGGCCGCTGCGTACACAACAGCTTCATGGAGCCATACATGAGCTAGGCAAAGTAAAGGGAACCAGAGAGTCTGAGTCATCTGTGGATAGACCCATAGATGCGCCTACCCATCCTCAAAGGTACTATCCCTCCTACAATGCCCTACTCCCCTATATATCCTAGAACATGCCAATTGCAGTCAACTGACATGACCCTGAAAGCTTGTAGATAATATCTGGATATGTGCGGCTATTCATTGTTGACTGACGTGACCCTGGTGGGCATTGATTAATAGGCCTAACACTGAATTCTAGTTTTGACTAATATGTCCAAAGATTGGTTGCTAGGTGAGATCCCTAGTTAATCACCACACAAAAAGGTAATGAGTTGTCATTATTGTGTTACTGTCGTCAGCTATATATTGTTGAATGTGTGAATTGCATGGATGCGAGTAATGCACTTAGAGTCATCAAAATGACATTATTACTTTATTCCATTGCAGGTGGGATAACAATTTTAACTTGTATTACTAATATTATGCTGTCAACAGACAGGGCAATAACACTATTTACTGGGAGACAATGGTTCTTAGGTTTGAGTGCGCTGGGACCACAACTGGGGGCAATAACTGGCCAGGCTTCCTCTGAATGACCTGAATGGTATGCAAGGCTTTAAAATAGGACACCTTAATGTACATAGTCTAACCCATAAAATTGAACAAATAAGAATGGTCAGCACTTGATATTTTTACAGTATCAGAAACATGGCTCAACAGCCACATTGAGGAAAAGCTGAAATCAATTCAAGGGTACAAGTTCCTAAGATTTGACAGGCAAACAAAGCTTTCAAATGATCCAAGTCAAAGCTGGTGGAGGTGTATGTTCCTACTGCAAAGACATACTTCAAATCGACACTGAACAGTATGCCAACCACAATATTTCAAAATAACTCTAGAATTACAGTGGGCAATCATCACCAGACCACACACAAAGAAAATTCTGAAAGGTAATAGGCCACCAGATGGAAATAGGCAGGAGGCTTTTGACCTAGTAAGCTCAGCCATGAAACAAATTATAGACATTAACAAATATGAAACTCTTCTCATTGGTGATTACAATGCAGATTACAATGCAAAAAATCAACCATCAGCCAACATCATGAGAACATTTGCCACAGAAAATGAACTGCACCAGATGATTAACAAAAATACTAGAAGCACACAAACCTCAAATACAACAACTGACCTGGCTTTTACAAATATAAAATATTGTACCACAGCCGGTGTCCTCAACTACAAATAAGTGATCACAAACCTATTTATATAATCAAGAACAAAACAAGGAATAACAAACAAACCACATCACATTGGGGCCGCACATAGAAACTGCACTTACAAGGACCTTTCAACCACATTACGGGGATTTGCTACCAACGAAATATTTTATGTGCAAGATCCGAACAAGTACTGGGACATGTTAGAAGCTATACTTAATAGAGCTCCTGACAAACTTTGCCCAATGATTGAACTGAGAATAAGAAAAAACACAGCTAAATACTTGAATGGTGAATTACAAGAACTACAACGAGATCGGGACTACCTTTGCCAAAAGGGTGAATTAAGTAAAGACCCAGGGGATACATTCATAGACAAATGCATAACTAGAAAGGCCAGGAATGAGGTTCGAAAGGAAAATCAAGGTAATATCTTGACCAAGTCATCATAAACAACCAAAACCACAAGAAATGTTGGTATGAACTAGATCAAATAGAGCCTGATCTCAAGCCAAAAATCAGTAATCTAATAAACGACAGCACTGGTGAAACAATACCTGACATTCAACTAGCAGAAGAGATCAGCAAATACTTTGTTGATATCGGAGCTAACCTGGCCCAAAAATGTCAGCCAAAAGGTGATGTCCAGGAAAACTGTAAAGTTGTAGTTAGCCAACATCGATATGATTTTATACAAACAACAAAAGAGAAAATCCTTGCCAAAGTACAAAATCTACCACCATTCAAAGCTTCAGGCATGAAGGACATCAGTTTGACCTTGATCAAGTGCACCATCAATGCTGTAATAGATGAATTTACATATCTATACAACCTCATAATTACTACTGGAAACTATGCACCTAAACACTCTGTAATGTAAAGGTCTAATCAATACACATGTATCTAAGTATGTATACAACATATACCTACTATTTTATATGTGAATGGTCAAACTATGCCATATGTAAAAGTCTTGGAATGATTAATATTGTTATTTCAGCTGACTTGAGGTAGCTGTTGATGACAATATCAGACTACATATACATATATTGTAAATAACTGTACTGGAAGACCAGTGCCGCAGTGTGGACAGAAGACTTTATTCAATGAATATACTATATTTACAACAAGTCATTAGCTTGACTCGACCAGGAACCAAACTCCTGATCTCCCGTGCATGAGGTCCGCGCTTTACCAATTTGGCTACTGCGCCCAGTGAATTTGCAACACTGTGTAAAATATTCTGATATCCAGCATAGGGGGAATGCAAATGTTCTATTACTGATTGGTGTACGTGACCAGGCGCATGTATGTATATATATATATGTTGGGGGTCGGTGGTGCCTGAGTGGGATGTAAATAGACATAGTGGTGCTGGCAGGTCTGGGTTGGCTTGCACTCAGGGCCTATCCCTTCTGCTGGGATAGAGATCACCATAGTCAAAGGTCAAGGTTGGTGGTGGCGATGGGGCCACACACCGTAGCGGTGGTGGGCAGAACACTGGTATCCCTATTGGTAGGGCCAATAATGCTTGTTTTCCATTTGGGGAATGGGGTAGGGTGATACTCAAAATGAACCGATGTAACCATATAAATAATAAACCAGAGGGCTTGACTCTCACTTCTTCTTTACACATTATACTCTTCCTTTCTCTTAATCTCTATTGATTTCATCATAGCCTGCATACACAGCCACAGATTCGAGCCTGATACCCCTGTCACACTACGACGTAACGAGCCAACGTAAGCCTGATGTGCTCACGTTTCGTCATTACGTTGACGTATGTTGGGTTACGTTATGATGACGTCAGAATGATGTTAGACTGACGTCACGCTACATCACGTTACGTCGCGTTATATCGGCGTGCGTCAAGGGTTTGAACACGTTCACAACTTTCGACGTAGCTCGACGTGAAGCCGTTACGTCGGGATCACGTCACACTGACGTCATGCCAATGTTAGGTGACCATCACAGCTGGTTCGGTGACGTTAGATCCACGTCCTGTTACGTCAGAGCGACGTCAGAGCGACGCACAGTCGGGGAGGAATGTGCGGCCAGCATTACCTCAACGTTGTTCTAACATCAGGCGAACGAGTATGTGGCGCATGGCGAACGTCGCTCCAACGCTTCGCTAACGTGTCCCGAAGTAGTCGATGTCGTCGACATCGTCGACGACCCTTTAGCGTGTGTGTAACATCGATGACGTCATTCAAACATGTTCTGGACATGGTGTCAACATACATACACAAGGCACGGGTGGGACGGGTGCTTTGACTGACATCGGGCCACATTCCCGTTACATCGAGCGTGTCAGCCACGCCCTGTGATCATGCTGACAACGTTGGAGTGACGTACGGGCGACGTTAGGCTATAACGGTTGAATCGGACGTCCCAACATTCGAGCGAACGCGATCACGCTACGCCAACATTAGAGCACTGTTGGAGTCAAGCTAGCCCGGCGTCGAGCATGCTGGAGTGTCGCTACTATGACGTTGACACCATACGCTAGCCTGACGTCATGTTCACGTCACACCCACGTCAACTACGCTGCATGCACGTTCAACTTGTGCCCAAATTTGCATACTATGCCGAGAAGTTCAACGTTTTTCACGTTCTCCCTACGCTGATGTCGTTACGTCGTAGTGTGACAGGCCCTTTAGCTTTTACAATGGCGCAGGCGATGAGCAGAGTAACTAACTATTTTGAACTTTCAAGGTCAGTGCTTCCATACATTGGCAGTTCAGACTGACACTCAGAATATCCCACCTTTCACTATTATCTCTGCTTTTGAATCCTTTCAAAGGAAATTGCTCTTAGGGTAAATTAACTATGTCAGATCTTCCTCTTCAACCACGCATTAAGATCATTTTAATCGACCCAATGAAAGATTTTAAATTTATTTTGCAAAAAATAAATGCTCTGCATAGACATAGCATTGCTGCAGCACTAATTTGTTTACTGCGTTGACATTGAGAAGAGGTTGACGTTGGTGACTGTGTGCATCAAAGCATTCAGACTTTCATGGCCACGTTCACTCCCCACCGTTTTGCACCGTCACACGGCGCCAACCAGCGTCACACGCCATCAAAACTGTAAACAGGCCTGAAGCGTGCAGGCTTACTGTTCAGAAAGTTGCGCGTTCGAATCCCGTCCGAGTCAAACAATGGACGTACCAAATGAATACTTGTTCCTATATAGCATGGTGATTGGTATTGCTAGGATAGTGCAATGACTGGTTATCACATCATCAGGATAATGAGTGCCATAATAAATCATGGTGATGGCAGTCTAGTCTTCCATTGGGGCAGCACTATAAAGTTGCCATGAGTGCGCACTGTCATAATGCGGTATTGGTCCTGATATGACACTAGATGTTGCTAGGATGTAAAATCCCAAACAACCAAACTGCCCGTCCTGATATGACCTTAGATGTTGCTAGGACATAAAACAACAACAAACAAACAACCAAACTGCTCCCTCTCATTTAAGGATAATGGCTAATGTGTATTCGATCTATAGTTTCGCTGGGTAGGACATAACACACAGCATATTTTGAAGACGAAAATGAAATATTGGGATATAGCCACATTGATTTGGAATCTAATATGCTAAATATATTGTTCAAATGGTTGTCTATCAGATGTATGTCACTCCCTCCACTTGATTATATTCTATAGCGTTTTCAGTCTGAGAATAGGATTTTCCATTGAATAGGAGCTCAGCCGATAGAGAGACACGTAACTTGCTCGCCATATTGGATGGTAGACTTTAGAAATATCGTCTTTTTGTCTGAGAACTCAGACAAAAATAAGTAGCACTGATTTCCAATAGGGCTTGCCGGCCGGCCGAGATAACGGTAGGTGGCGCTCGTGTACTATCAGTCCATCAGGAGAGAGGGAGAGCCTGGAGAGATGGAGGGATGGAGGGGGGGTGGGATGGAGTGGGTGGAAGGGTGGAAGGAGACATACATACAGACAGACAGACAGACAGGAAAGGAGTGAGATAGGCCGGCAGTGAGAGAGGCAAATAAACAGACAGGCAGGCATGCAAGCAGGCATACATACTGACACCGGCATACATATACATACAGGCAGGCACAGTCACATACGTGCATATGTGCCTGCATGCAGGCAGGTAGTCATCATATATCCAGGCACACATAAAACAGTCATACAGGCAAACAGGAAGACAGGCAGTCATACATGCAGGCATGCAGGCATGCTTGCAGGCATTCATACAGGCAAACATACATTTATACAGGCAGGCATAAAGGCATACAGGCACGCATACATACAAACATACATACATGCACACAGGCAAGCAGGGAGTCATACAGTCAGGCAGACATACAAACAATAAGGCAAGCAGACATACAGGTAAGCAGGCAAACAGGCAGGCAAGCAGTTATATATTCAGGCAAACATACAGGTACTCATACAGGCATTCAGGCATGCATGAAGACAGTCAGTCATACAGGCAAACATGCAGGCATACTGGCAAACACACATGCATATAGGCAAACAGAGAAACAGGGAAGGAGGCAGTCATACAAGCCTGCAGGCAGGTTCCTTAGTACACCCTGACTATCATCAAAGACGATGTACAACAATTATAGGGTATCTGGTGTTCTCTGTGGCTGAGTGGTTAGAGTGTCTGACTTTTTTCTAGGTCAGACTCCTAATCTGAGGGTCGGCAGTTCGATTCCTCATGCCCCCAGCTCTGCCAATTTGGATTTCCACTGCTGTGTATAACTTACAGCGTCATCAAAGGCCGGTTGCTCTCATACCATGTCAATGTGGTATGGGAGGTTAAAAATCCCTTGGGTCGGTAAAAGTGTAGGCTCGGGCTTTCTATCGACAAACTGTCTAATGGTGAAAACACGCCTATTCAGGCTTATCCATCATAGACAGTATAAATCTTCAACAACAACAAAAACAATCTCCTAATATTAATAATGAAAACAAGATTATACATAAATCAAATTTGTGATTATGTCTGAGTAATAAAACTACTACTACACCTGATCAAAGATAATGCACCTGACTTGCCATTGGGTGGCAGCGCTGCATGATTATTTCAGAATTTCCTATATGAAAGCACTGAGTGGCGCGTCTTATCGTACATTGTCTTTTGGGGTTTATTTGCAGCTACAATGATTACATGTCTGAGATGGGATATTTCGCTTTAATCAGTCCTGGTGTAACGATTTCAATTTCCCCCCTTTCGAAGTTCCCCCCCGGAATCTGAAAACGTTTTTAATTTCCCTCCGGTGAAATTGAAAACCTTTTCAGATTCCTGGGAGGGAAATTAAAAACAGTTTTCATATTCCTCCTCATATTTTCAAATTCCCCCTCCGGGAATTTAAAATTGTTTAAAAAACTTTTAAAAAACATTTTAAAATTCAGACCCATAATATATTTTTCTTAGCCATCTTGGAGACTTTCTGTGTCATTTAGGGTGAAATATGTTTTGTTGTACTAGTAATAATTTCCATTGTGCTATTTATTCTCTGTGTATTATTATATTTGTCATGAACAATATAAAAAAATAACAAAAATAAAGAAAATTCCCCAAAATTGGGGGGAAGGAAAGTTAAAACAAGGGAGGGAAAACAAAAATGTTTTCAAATTCCGATGGGATGAATTTGAAAACGTTTTCAAGTTCCTGTGGGGGAACTTCAATCAAGGGGGAATTTGATATCTTTACACCGGTACCAATGCATTGGTCCATCCAGGGTAAGGCGGTGGATACTTTTGTCTCCTACGTATTTATGCATAAACATTTATTTAAATGGCAGCATCGGCTGTATCTGTACCATTCCTAGTTTCGCTAAAAAAACTAAACATTGATAGGATGGATAGTACATCACACATACAGCATAAGGCCAACTATTTTTGTTAAATGATGATCGGCCCTGCCCGTGCCTGAGAAGTCCCTCACGATGGATTTTAATTTGTGTTGTAACTGTTAACAACGCATAGGGCTAGCAGCAATTCAACTTTTCTAAGCATGTGATTGAAACTTCTAGAACTGTATGACATATTAAATTTCTAAATGAGAATACAGTCTTAATTGTTTTACCTAACACAATCATGGTGATGTATACATGAATGACATGTAATCAATTTATCGGTCTAGGGTGGTCCAATATTTGTTTTTTAAATACTAAATTTTAAAATTATTTGCTTCTGTGTGATCAAAAGGATGATCACCAGCTTTTAACATTTTTATTTGACCATAGCTGAAAACAATGAGAGTGTACTCACTGCAACATTGTTACAGCTGATTCGAATGCAACATAGTCCACGTGGGGGGGGGGACATTTGGCAATCCGATCTGTCTCTAACAATCTAATGGAATAATTTCCTGGGAGCATGCGCAGTCAGCTGAAACTCGGATTGCATATCAACTCCAGAAGCGAGGACTGAGGAGGCATAGGGTTCTTATTTAATCTAATGACTACTGCACTCCTAGCATGCATAAATAATCATAAAAGGAATAAATTATAAAATTGAACATCAGACTGATGCTTGCATGAGTTTTTGATTAGAAACCAGACGCAGTGACCGAATAGATAGGCATAGGCTTCCCGTATGGAAGGTCGGGAGTTTGAATCCCCGCCGAGTCAAGCCAATGATTTACAACATTGATGCTTGTCGCTACCTAGCCTGGTGCTTTGCGTTAATAGTCGGCTGTTGGAGTTTTACATCCTGCCAACATCTAAGGTCACATCAGGACGGGCACTCATGGTGGATTTATAGTGGTGCCCCGGTCGGAAATCATGCTCTCAGCACCATGACCCAATATCCCACTCCATCACATTATCCTGACACTGAGCTAACCCATGCTTGCTCTATCCTATTGATGCCGAATGCCAAGTTAAGAAGCGACAAGTATCAATTTGATAAGTCATTGGTTTGATTCGACCGGGAACCAAACTCCCGATCTCTCGCACACGAGGCATGTACTATATCGATGAGGCCACCGTGCCTGGCTTTGCGTTAATAGGATAGGGTGAGGACTAGTTAGCACAGTATACGTTGATAGTGTGTGTGGTACACTGCTGAAGCAGCAGTGGGCCCTGTTGCTTGCATACAGGGCTGGGGGTTGGTTACTATATGGTTAGAGATTAGGACAGGTCGTGGGTGACCAGTGTAAGTTCTCTTTAGCTGATGTGTCAGATGGTGCAGGGAGGTGGGACACCACATACAAGAAGTAGTATGTTATCTAAATGTAAAGTACTAACTAGAAAAGTTATATTGCAATGTACATTAAAACAAATCCTACCAAGTTTGCTTACCAGGAAACATGTGTTTAGAGGGTCAAGGATGCTTTATATTGTTATCCTTAGAGTGAAAGATAGGACTGCGCGGCAATAAAACCCTACAGTTCCGACTATGCAACCATATTTGGTCACAGTTTCAGTCACTCCATAGTTATAAGAGGAACCTTTCCTCTGATGTATTTAGAGTAGTCAAGTCCTTGCAGGTATAACCAACCATTGATTTAGCATTTCAATCCAAGAGTTAGCTAAACAACCTTGTTATATTAAATCCCAGCTATATTTGTCAAACCTAAAGCATGTCTCTCTGAGAACATTATTGCAACTTATGAACACCTACCGATCACCCATTTTATAGTGATGCAGTTCGTATTTATTTTGTAGCCTCTTTTATTGCTGGTGATTTACAAAAATAAATAGCAACAACCATGTTGTGAAGGGAACAATTATTTTATTTACCAGAATAAGATATTTGCAAGGTCTGCTCTCCTGGTGGCGATTTGGTTATTATCGTATTAATTAACATTGGTTTGTTGATGAACTGATAATTACCAAGCATTTACATTGAAAATATGTTAACTGAATGCGGTGCAAGAAGGTATATATATTTCCTTAGCATCATTGTATAGTTGCATGCATCTTCAATCTTCCCAGAACTGCTCGTCCTGAAAAAGAAGCAAGTCATTTTTATTTGATGAGAATATGGTGCAAGTGTTCTCGAGAAATACTGTTATTATTGACTGGAAATTCATGTATTCATCACGACAAGATTAAGTGGAGTACGTCCAACATCATGGCATTCATATAATGCAAATTAGGATCACCATTCCCAATTCATTGAACAAGCTGATTTAATAATTAATCAATGGTTTCTATATAGCTCAAAAGTTGGTTTTGTTTGGTGAATTAATCTGACCCTACCCTGACACTGACAGGTGAACCTCCCAACGTACTCTACCTCCGATTTGCTCCAAAACATCCATAGCTCGTGGGCAAACCTGCAGTATGCAAACTCAACCGTCAACCCCCTGCCCCCCCCCCCCACCTCAAACAGCACATTGCACTTCCGGCACAAACACACCGACCACTGATTAATGAACTAGCATCTCTTCCCACCCTGTAACCATTTACTCCACCACCTTCATGGCCACCAAGGTCATGAAGCCTAGGTCCTCAAAATGTGGGAGTTAGGGGGTACTCTGGCTAAGGTACATAACATATTTTACATTGTTATACACCTTTAGGCGGGGCCTCACAAGTCAGATAGCTTAGGGCATCGCTTCATCCAAATTTGGCACTTTGCCCATGCATAAAACCGACACTACAGACATTATCTTACCCAATCCCATGTAATCAGTAAATATAGTCATGGCCAGATTTAAGCTCACTGAGATGTTAGTGTGGTCCACATGTTCAGACCATAATGTTGCCATACTATTAATGCCATTAGATCTAGCTAAAGCTGTGAATCATATACTTGGCATCAATGAAGACAGGTTTTTATTTGCACAAGCCTGTTGGACACAATTAATTATCTTCACTCAATATGTCATATATATTCATCCTCATCTGTGTGACAGATAGGGAACCACAACACATACTGCCTAATTAGTTGTCACTGTACATTTATATTCTCATCCCCATATATATGACAGTTAGGGAACCAAAAGATATGCTGCCTAATCACCAGTCACTGATAGATTACAATGTTCTATTGCATGGTGCTGCTTTCTGAAATTATCTAAACCATGGTCGGGTATGTTACGGACATCCATCCGATAAGCATACTACACATCCTTCCTTTTCTTTCCAATAGGGTGCTCTCAGGTGCTCACCCCTCTGCTGGGATAAGGATCACAACACTCAACGGTCAAGGTTGGTGGAGGCCATGGGGCCATACAGCTTTTGGTGGTGGGCAGACCACTAGGAATGCTGGATCCCTATTGGTAGGGCCAAGAATGCTTGTTTCCCATTAGGGGAAAGGGGATGGACTCTCTTCTTCTTTACACTTTACACTCTTCCTTTCTCTTTGTCTGTATTGATTTCACCATAGCCTGCCTACACAGCCACATATTCAAGCCTTAGCTTTTACAATAAGTTGTCAGGTGACTGGTTTTGTGTTGATATTACCTTGCAGGTCACATTGTGTGTTCGTATTCCTTGCCCATATTTTGAGACATGAAAGAGGATAATATCAAATATGCAAATACTGCAAATGAGAGTAGGCCTACTTATACTTACATGGTAGGTAAGGTCAGTACAGTGAGTCTCATCTGCACCATTCAGGCATTGTTCTACTCCATCACATAATTGGTCCTTTCGGAAACAATCACAGAAATAATGACACTTGTAATGATTGTGTGGGCATCGACCTGTCATGATAGAAAAGTGCTAATAATAAGTAATTAGAGTGAAACACGGTTATAATGCGATTGTTGGGGGTTTATAAAATGTTATCGGGAAAACAGCTAAATTGGGGTACAGTTTCTGAATTACCTTTGAAATATAGAATTATGCACCCAATGAATCATTGCATTATACCTGAATTTGCATTAAATCAGAGTTGTTATAATGGGGCTTCACTGTATTTTCATAATGTAATGTTTATGAACTGACAAGTCCAGATCTGAAGTTTGCCACTCTGTCTGATTGTTTGGTAAAGAGTGAATGACCCTGTACCACAGTATGGGTGAAATACCCTTACTTAAATCTGAGCAAGAATTTCCTGCTATGAACCAACTAAAGCAGCTGTAGATGTCCTGATTTCAGTGCGTAATGATTAGTTATATTGGAATAGAATGCTGAACTAGTGGAGAATACAAAAGAAATACACAACATTAGATGGCACTCACTAGATGCTTTCAATGAGACTTCTATAGCCTAGTATTCTATGTCATTTAATCAATGCTTCACTCAAGAGTAGCAAGCTCTGATAAACAAGTATTGCAACCATATATTTCGCATATTTGATTGCAAATTCATGCTGATAATTCCATAGCCCAGGCTTCTGACACTTTTTCGATTCGGTTCTTTAGCAGCCCGACCACCAGAATAGAGCTGCTGGAGTAACTAGGTATATGCGTCAGTTGGTGCAGTGGTATCTCAAAGATGTAATGCCAGTGAACAGTATACTTACTCAGTGTAGGCACATCATAGGGCTATGACAATCATACTTTCATTTTTTTTGTTAAAGTTTAACCAGAACAGAATGTGGCAGCCTAAAGCCATAAATTAAAAAAATAGATATGTCTAAGGCATATGGATTGTGTGAATAGATGTATTGCACAACTCGGTTAGGTGCTACCTAATGTACTTACTGCACCCGGCATCAATCATGTGTAGCATGCAGCATGCTATCACTAAGCAGATGACCAGTGTTGAACTCTTCATCTTCGCTGCTTGAATCAAATGTTGTCTAGTGGTCTGTGTGTGTTTGTGTTCTGTCGGCTTTCCCGCATTAAGTACTCTTTTCACGGGCGATACATTGATTGCAACACATGGCATCATGGGATCTCTATGCACTGAGCCATCAGTATCATATTACCACTGGGAGGAAAAACAGGTGGTAGTTGGGTAACACATAGACTTGCTAAACAAACAACAATAATATGCCAAAATGTTCCTGTTTTCTTGTGTTTTTGGTATGCACTGAAATACTGGTTTTCTAACTATGCATACACCCCAGATAGCACACAGTCGTCGGCCCGACGGCGGCCCGACGGCGGCCGCTCCCGACGGTGGAAAACGCCGTCGGGCCGACGTTGTTTTGTCCAACCTCCCACCGTCGGGGCGACGGCGGGTGCCGCCGTCGGCCGCGAGCGGCACGCCGCCGTCACCGACGCCGTCGGGGTGACGGCGGGTGCCGCCGTCGGGGCGACGGCGGGAGTCCGCCGTCGGCCCGACGGCGGCAGCCGCCGTCACCCCGACTCCGTCGGGGCGACGGCGCCAAACGCCGTCGGGCCGACGTTGTTTTGTCCAACCATCCACCGTCGGCCCGACGGCGTTTGGCGCCCCGTAGGGCCCGAGGGCGCCAAACGCTGCCGCCGTCGACCCGAGAAGACACTGTCACTCTAGTGTCAATGCGTACAGGTGCAAAAATATTAGTTTTATTCAAAATTAATAGAAATCGAGAACCCTAACCGCATAAATTTAATATAGTCTGTACGTATTGACACTATAGTGACAGTGTCTTGGTCAACCTTCCGTACATGGTAATTCAAATCGTATTAACACGAATAATTCCATTAATACGTCGTAATAAATTACAAAACTTTTACAAAATAATCTAAGCATATTAATAAACAAACCTGTTAAATAATTCCTTTAAATTCCTCCGATTTCTGGCGTTATTTGTTCAAATAGAACGCTGTCCAACGATCGCACGTGTTGTGCTGGCGACTCGAGTCAGGTGTGGATTCGAAGTAAACAAACCGCATCGGATGATTCAAAGCGTATTAACACGAATAATTCCACTAATACTTCGTAATAAATTACAAAACTTTTACAAAATAATCTAAACATATTAATAAACAAACCTGTTAAATAATTCCTTTAAATTCCTCCGATTTCTG
>CM059190.1:5892878-5910541 GCA_030323885.1 Branchipolynoe longqiensis
TGCGCTGATGCCGAAAAGTTAATAGAAATCTAATATGGGATTGTGAATGTAATATAAATTTTGGTGTATGTCAGACTTGGTATTCTATTTATTTCCTCAAATATAAAGGATACCCTCTAGTAATCGAATCCGACATCCTGTGATGCTGGCATCTGTTAAATTGACCAAAATCGCTCTTTGAAAATAGAGATCATTTAGACAAATATATTGATGAACTCATTTGTTTATTACGGGTTTCCCTCAATGCGTACAGTCCATAGCCTCTTGTTTAACACTACATGATCAAAATGGAAATATTTTATCTTATTTTTTCTTCTTTTTAGGTAACAGATAAGATTTCCTACTTTTAACATGTTTAAATATTTTTAGCCATGGTTTTCACAGCATTGTTCCTTACAACTTTTCCCATGAACGAAACTTTAATCCAGAGTATTTTGGAGATGCATTCCCACTCTTTTGTTCATTTTGTTATTAAAACCATCAATAGGCCCATTTTCATGAGACAGACTTATATTATATATATATATATAACATATATATATGTATATATATATATATATATGTATATGTAAACATGTTGTATAGTCCTTCTTGGTAGCCCACCGAGCAAACTAAGTATCCACTGAAGGACAATTTCAAAAGAAGCATTGCATTAAACTGAAATGCCATGAGTGAATTAAAATTTAAAATGCCTGTCTTTGATTCCTAAGCCTAAGCCTTTCTTTTGTTGCTAAGCGTACCACAATAGATGAGGTACATGTGTTGAAATAAGTGGCCACAACCTGTAAGCGGCTCCGGAAATGGATGAGCAGTGAGTTGTGGGCCGTGAGTTTGGCGAGAGTCCCTGAGGAATAATTGACTGTCACCAATGTCACTTACGCCTAAGTACAACACTCGTCCTAGTTAAGCCATGGAACGCCTGCTGGAAACGTTTTTTTGTTTTTTTTGTTTTATGTCCTGGCAACATTTAAGGTCCTATCAGGACGGCCTACTGAAAATGTGTCCAGGGAACCCAATGCATTGGTAATTATTGGCGAGCATGTTATTCTCCCATCCCCATTTACTTTGCATTGTTCTCAATACAAGATTTCTGCGACTAGTATGACACCTGATGATAGGAATTGACACTTGTGTTGTGGGTTAACAGTGTGTCACTGTTATTTTACACTGACGATCAAGCTTATCAATCAATCAATCAATCCATCAATAGGATACAGCTATAATTATCAAAAATGATTAAAAAATGGTAAGAATGTTTTCTCTATAAATCCACATTTGCGCCGAAAAGACTGTCAGTTGCTCAATATGAAGCCAGTGTTAACAAGCCTCAATTGCCTCTCCACAGACTCTGTGACCCACAAGTCCAGTCTGGATTATACTCTGTGCATGCGTCACGAAAATTGTGTATTCATTCCTCGGTGTTCATGGGATATCGCCAGTCAAGGATCCAGTTGTAAAAATATACGGATTTTCGGTTGGGAAGTATATATTGGCAGAGAGCATTATTATTCTCGGGCGATGGAGTGGGGACCAAGGTTATGTAACAGAAAAGCAGTGGGTGCCCCACTCAATGTGTGATATATTAGGTTATGTGAAAAATATGTTAATACATAGTGCCCGAGATTATGACGAGATGTTCCTATGTAAGAGACAGTCAATGTTTGGTGAAATGTTCCCTCTATGCACCAGTAAGGGTGCAAGTGGAGGATAGTGACATTTTTAATATATATATTTATTGTAACTGTCTGCAACTGCCTGTTATACAGGGCTGATGGGCAATCACACCCAGCCACTCTGCATACATTATGGACACCACCTGCAGCTGGGGTTGAGTGTTAGCTGCCCATATTAGGGCGTCACCCCCAGGCTGTAGAGGGTGTCTGATTGGCTGGCTGTGGGAGGCCCAGTCACCTGGACCCCTTTGCCCCACCTGACCACACAGGCCTCATTCTGATATTGATTATTCTATACACTCTGATCTATATGATGCTACAGGCACTACTAGGGGACTATACTCTTGACTGTTGAGGGAGACACACTCTTCTCTTGGCCAGGGATCCAGACACTCTGTCTGAGGCTCCACCTTTAATATACAAACTGAGCTGTGTGCAACAACCGTGGCACTCCGGTTCAATGGGCTGTAGGCACTGATTCCTATACATAGTAAAGAGAGTAATGAGGCTCTGTGTGGACAGAAGGTAAAGAGTGAGGGTGATAGGTCGAACAGGAGTTGATGCCAATAAAGCACAACTTCTTCACTGTCAATCTTGCGCGACTTGTCTTCCCTTTCTTGCTTATCAGTTTGTTGGAGATGGGCATCAGGTGTGAACTGACAGACAGTTGTCAGAATGCACCTGGGGAGAGTAAGTACTATATCTGGGGCTCAGACGGCCAGGCATTCCAGTTATATTACACAGTGATGTGTATGATGGGCTTAAAGTTGCATAGTCCGATGGTTTTGAGTTTCTATCATTTCTGAGACAAATGTATAAATGTTATTATTATTATTATCCTCTTCTTTGATGCATGCTTGTGGTAGCCTATGCAAAGCTCGTCGCTCTCAGCTCTAGTGGTATGCAGCCTCGAAATCATCCAGGAATGTTTCTCTGGCCCAGGCCCTGTCCAGCGCATTCTTGAATTGATGTATGATCTATCTTATTTTAGCTTGAAGTAACTTTCATTTTAAATGGCTAACTTTTTAAGATATTTGAAGTGCTAACATGCCAAATTAATGTTGGCAGGCATGCCAATACTCTGACACCATAGGCTTCAGCAGTAAAAAGGTATATTAAATTGACTTGATAATCCCTTCTATGTGGCAGCAAATGCATAATAAGCACATACGCTAGATAATATGTAGAATCAAATCTAGGTCAGTGTTTTGGTTTTGAAAATTGGATGCCTTCAACGGGCTACATTTGACCACAACAGCATAGACAACATAAAGAGTTTGCAACAACGACACAATTCTTCATTAAAAACAAAGAATGTCTGGCGTGTTGGGTCACAGCTTCTGGATTTACTGAAGGACCAGCGAAACTCGGAGTACCCATCTTAATTAAAGCGTAATGAGTGGTATGTAAACATCAAATGTTCCTAATATAGTGGTCTGCACTGACCTCTCAGGCAAGGAGCCTCATAGACAGATGGGCTTGGATAGTGTGATGATATCAGGTAGCCTAACTGGTTTAATGGTTAGCACCCTAGCCTGGAATGCAAGCGATGTGAGTTCGATTCTTGCTCTAGACGCAATATTTCCCATTCATCCTCACAACCCCCCCCCTATCGGCCACTATCGGGTGCCAAGATTAAGTGTGTAGTGGTCTGCACTGACCTCTCAGGCAAGGAGCCGCAGAGACAGGTAGGCATTGGTAGCATGGTGATATCAGGGAGCCTGGGTGGTGTAATGGTTACCACACTGGCCCAGAATGCAAAGAGATGTGGGTTCAAGTCCCGCTCTAGGTGCAATATTTCCTATTTTCATCACCCCTATGACACTGATGCTGTGACCAGGATCCTGTACAAGCTATATGCTGTATAGTTGTTGAACCTACCCTGTGTAAGTATATGTAAGTGCATTGCCTGTATGTATGTAATTGTAAGCATTAAAATACTTACAATTCCAGGGGGACGAGTGTAGTGGTCTGCACTGACCTCTCAGGCAAGGAGCGGCATAGACAGCTAGGTGTGGGTAGTATGGTGATATCAGGGAGCCTATGTGGTTTAATGGTTATCACACTGGCCTGAAATGCAAAGAGATGTGGGTTCGAGTCCCGCTCTAGGCGCAATATTTCCCATTTTCATCATCCCCACGACAAGTGTATGGGAGTGGTTTTATCATCAAGCCCTATGAATTGCCCATGTTAACTTACGTAGTGGTACACTCATTGAGTAAGAAGGGAATTCTATGTCAATTTAATAGAACATTTTACTGTTGAAGCATATGGTGGCCAGCTTTTTGATGTGCATGCCAAAGTTAATTTTGCGTGTTTTTACTTTAAATATCTCCAACATTAGCCATTTATAATCAAAGTTACTTCAAACTGAAGTAATGTAGATCATAATGATCAACCTAAAGGCTCAGTCACACCTTACCGGACTGGGGAAACGGATAGCAAACAGACACTGTCTGGTGAAATAGGTCAATGTCCGGTTTATATATGGTACACATCCGGCATGTCTGTTCTCTGTCCGGTGGTGTCCAGTGTGTACGGTGTCAAGTTTTGAACATGCACAAAACTTGTACCGGACACCGCCGGACTGATATGTATGGTTGGTGTCCGGTTTAAGTCAGTTGAGTCCATTTCATGTCTGGTACCCATCCATTACGCCTCTGGTTTGCTTCCTGAATAGTCCGTTGACAGTGTTGCGGGAATTTGGTCCGTCGGTTTGGGTTTTTTTTCGGCGTGTCCTTTAACAGTCCGGTATGTGTCCGTTTGACATTTGGTTCTTATTCGGTGTCGTCCAGTTATTATTTGGTTATCGTCCGGTGGCTATTCGTTATTGTACCTTCCTTGTCCGTTTAGCATCCATTTCGTCCAGCCGCCTTTGACCCGAAAGCGCAACATTTTGACACATTTCGGTACATTTTGATACCGAACACCACCGGACTAGAAATTTTGTTGTCTGGTTTATGTCCGTTGCTCAATCCGGTATGGTGTGACAGGCACTTTACATATTCATCTAAATATATGGCAGAAACTCAAAACCATCGGATTATGCAACTATAAGTGAATTCAATAGAAGCTGTCACTTTTGTCTAATGGTTTGTTCAGAAGCACTGGCACGGGAACAAGGAGTAACTAGATAATGCCAAACACCAGGCAAGGTACTGATAAGAATCAATTGTTACGTCACTAGTTTTACTCGGCTGGATTTGAACCCCACAACCTGCCATACGGTAACTCGGCACTGAACTCATTCGCTATCCCGTCTGGTTAAAGGATTGGCGAGAGGATTAAAGGAGCATTGCGAAAGTAAGGCATCATACACACGAGAACAGATTTAAGCAATCAGCATGCGGCTTAGTGTTTCAAAAGGACTGACTGCTGCACACGCCACACTGTCTGGCCTGTCAATGTCATGTAAGGAATCCCTTACAGGACTTTGCTTCTTATTGGGACCCTAGAGGCGAGGTCTTGCCATGTCAAGTTCCGACTCCTACAATCACTGTCATGCCCGCCTCCACCTCCACCACTGCCCCACTCACGGCTATGACCTCCCCCCCCCCCCCCCCCATCAGCACCCTATCCACCCCCCCCCCCCACATGTCCACTTAACTGTACATCGGACCGGCAGTGTCGAGCAAACCCTACTAAAGCTAACACTCCATCGACAAAATTCTATGCGAAATGTGCATAAAAGATCAAAGCTGATGTGGGTCTTCATCTCATACATTCAAATATATGTCTTCCGACTTCCACTGGTCCTTCAGGAAGGACTCTAGCTGTGACCCAGCATGCCGGGTCCCAGCTTCAGCTTAACATGGCAGAAAGTTGGGGAGATGGTGAATGCACATACACAAAGTGGTATTTTATCTTACGTAAAATATTTGTTAGGACAAAGGTTTAATGCAATCTACATTAGAAACAATTGGCGTTCTCTGTGGCGGTGTGGTTAGAGTGTCTGACTTTTTTCTAGGTCAGACTCCTAATCTGAGGGTTGGCGGTTCAATTCCCCGTGCCCCCAGCTCTGCCAATTTGGATTTCCACCGCTGTGTATAACTTACAGCGTCATCAAAGGCCGGTTGCTCTCAAACCATGTCTATGTGGTGTGGGAGGTTAAAAATCCCTTGGGTCGGTAAACGTGTAGGCTCGGGCTTTCTATTGACCAGCAGTGGAATGAGGAAGACCAGTCGTCTATGACTGAAATTTCCCCTGCTTAAACAACTAATGGACCAAAAAAAAATAAAAAATGTATGATAATAATGCTACTCAGTTTGATTCATCAGAAGGCGTGTGGTTATGGGTGCAAAGTGAGTTTAAAGATCTGTAATGAAGGACATGGTATCAACCCCAACTGCTGCTGTATAAGCTGAAGCTGCGACCCGGCGTGTTTGGTCGCAGTTCCAAGCAAATAACATAAAGAATACTCACTTCTGCACAAGGCACTACAATATATGACCCAGTTCGCTATTGTATACGGCTTATCATATTTCCCATTTTTACGTATAGTCTATCATATTCTCACTACTGCCTACCTTGGTAGAGTTTCACTACTGCCTATAATAGTCTACACATTGCATTGACTCCTAGTAGGAGTCCTACAGCAAATAGCACAAAAATACTAGCCAACATAACACAACAATCATTTCATGTTCACCAACTACATACACTGTACTTGTAGGAAAGTGTCTTTAATTCAATAGCATACAGTCAGACACAGTACAGGTCTGACGAGACGGGATGGCCGAATGAGTTGAGCATCCGTCTCCCGCCTTGGTAGACAGTGGGATTCAAACCCATGGGTTCGAACCTTGATCGAGTCAAACCAATGACTTAAAAATGGATACCTGTCGCTTCCAAGCCTGGCGCTTAGCATTAATAGGATAGGGCAAGAACTGGTTAGCTCAGTATCAGGATAATGTGACTGAGTGAGATATCAGGTCATGGTGTCAGAGGCCTGATTTCCTAGTGGCACTGTAAAGTCGCAATGATTGTGCACTGTCACAAGTCGGTACCCGTCTTGATATGACCTTAGATGTTGCCAGGATGCAAAACCCCAACTACCAACCAACCAGTACAGGTCTTGCTACAGTAGCCAATCACAATCATCCTAAGCTCCCCTTGACCAATCACAGCCCCCCCCCACCCCTTCCCTGGCCCTGCTATATACACACTGGGCCTCCCTCCACCCCCACCTCCATCACCACCCTTACACCACCACCAAGCATGTCCATAATAGTGTGCCCGTCCCTGTCAACCAGCCACCACACCCACCCTTGTCGGTTGTGAAGCTGATCCGAAGATCCCCCGTCCTCATATGACCTTAGATGTTTCTAGGAAGTAAAACAACAACAAACAGATCCTAAAATCCCTGAATAACGAGATATTTCACACCCGCGCGAATTCGTGTAAGTAGTACAGAGAGTATGGTTTGACAGCAGGCACTATCTATCTGGCACACGCACAAATCTCATACCATATCTAGAGGATTTGTTTGTTTGGGTGTTGCGTCCTAGCAACGTCTAAGGTCATATCAGGACCGGTACCGAATTGTTACAGTGCACACTCATAGTGACCTTATAGTGTTGCCCCACTGGGAGACCGCCCTTGTTCTTACTGATTTCATTCAACCTTCCTATCTGGTCAAATCCATAGCAACTTATACCAGAGAACATATACATATATACCTTTAGGGCTTATACTAGCATACTTTCAAATTCGGCTAAATATGTAGTAATAACACCACGATATATTATACCATGCATGTTGTATAAACAGAGAAAATAGCATAACTTCAATGTCATGGATCAAGAAGAGGAATCTTTTAAACTAAAAGTACAATCCAGAAATAGCCATGCTGTGAGCAAGACCATTAGCTCACATATGAAATATCATCTATTGAATGAATAAAACCGGGCGCAGTGGTCGAATCGGGAGAGTGTGGGCCTCGCGTTTAGGAGATCGGGAGTTTGGTTCCCACTCAAGTCAAACCGAGGACTTATAGAATTGATACTTGCCGCTTCCTAGCCTGGTGCTCCACATTAATAGGATAGGGCAAGGACTGGTTGGGTCAGTGGCAGGATAATGTGACTGAGTGGGATATCAGGTCATGGTGTTGGTGGCCTGATTTCCCAGTGGGGCAGCACTATAAACTTGCCATGGGTGCGCACTGTAACAAGTCTGTACCCATCCTGATATTACCTTAGATGTTGCAAGGACATAAAACTCCAACCAACCAACCAACCAACCAAATGAATGTATGCATTAACAATAATAACTTGTCTCACTTTAAACACTTCTCGTTATATTCTGCTTGAAATCAGTAAGTATCGCAGTTCTAGGACCCCATGGACCAGATGGAGATCACGTGACCATGACAATGTAGAGGCACAACAAAAAATAACTTACTGCTTTGTTATTCGAACACGAATGTGAAGCCACTAGTAAATCGACACAAGATACACGAAGGACTTATAATTAGTAAATCGGCGGGCAAATTTTAGGAAGTTATCGAAACACGAGAATATGCACTTGGCACAATTTCCAAACAGCTTCAATCTGAATACAATGTAGTGAGATCTGAACTAACAGAATAACAGAAATAAACAAAAATACTTCTCTGTGACCTGTGTGGACTGCACGGAAGTTGTAGTAGCAAATGATATATATTAGATCAGATATCACTTCCCTAATGTATGTAGAAGACTGTTTAGATAACATACTACTACTACTTCCCATATATATGTGAATGAATGCTTAGATATATTACCATTTTGTGAATGTATGTGAGGAATTGTTTAGATAAAATACCACTTCCTGTACATGTGCATAGAAGTGTTTAGGTCAAATACCTCTTTCCTGTATGTGTATGTATGTATATATGTATATATACATGTATCATTGTATGTATGTATGTATTCATGTATATATGTATAGGAGTTCTAAGACAAAATATCACTTCCCATATGTATGTGAATAAGTGCTTCGATGAAATACCACTTCCCGTATGTACATGTAAGAAAGAGTACTTTGATGAAATATCATTTCCCGTGTGTATGTGTATAAGTGCTTCGATGAAATATCATTTCCCATTTGTATGTGTATAAGTGATTAGATAAAATACCACTTCCTGTAAGTATGTGTAGCAGTGCTTAGATAAAATATCCCTACCTATATGTGTGTATAGGTATAGACACATTTTCGCTTCATACCCCACCCCCCACCCCAGCATGGTCCATAGCCGGACTAGTGACTGGGTGGAACACCAAATTTGGCATCTTGGAAGTGACATATATTGCAAGTGAAGCTAACCATGCGTGATCACAGAAACAATCTATAATCCGGAATTAGACGCGACCTCTGGTGGCGGGACGAGGTAATTGATTAATTATCGGTGTGTTGTCTGGAGGCAGACAACCGGAAGTGGTTGGTCCTACACCTCATTGTGAACCAGGTGCGCCCCTATTATCGCTCAGATTGAGTGAGTATGTGTTGACGGAACGGAGTGAGGGTGTGAAAGATTGACCTGGGTAGGCACTGGTTGGGTGCGGTAGGGTAGCCGAACAAAGATGGATTCTGGGTGAAGGTTGGTTGGTTGGTTGTTGGAGTTTTACATTGTGGCAACATCTAAGGTCATATCAGGACATGTACCGACTTGTGACAGTGCTCACTCATGGCGACTTTATAGTGCTGCCCCACTGGGAAATAAAGCTGCTGGCACCATGACCCATTATCCCACTGTCACATTATTCTGACACTGAGCTAACCAGTCCTTGCCCTATCCTATTAATGCCAAGCGCCAGGCTAGAAAGTGAAAAGTCAATTTTATAAGTCATTGGTTTGACTCGACCAGGAACCGAACTCCCGATCTCCTGCATGCAAGGACGGCGCTCTACCGATTCGGGCACCGCGCCCAGTATGGGTGAAGGTTTTTGTAAGGAGGATGAGGATGAGGATAGTTACTCCCACAGCCCTGTTCTTGAAATAGGGCTGCTGAATAACCCATTAGAAAAAGTGTCAGGAAGCTGGGTAAATGTAATGACCAAATAAATTCTTAATTTAAGAAACAAAATATATTCTTCACGTATATAGTCATTTTTACCCACTACTTTTGTTTGGAGAAATATAATAAAACATGTAGATTAATTAATAGACTTTAAAAGTCTAATTGGGAGCATTCTGTAGTAGCCAAATTGTCTTTTAACATTCTCCCGCATTTCACTAACTATGTGCCAATGTAGATAGAGCCTGCATACTGGAACTGGAACCACCGCCCCCTTCAGTTAATTCATGCTGAAGCACTTTTCGCTCAGATTTAACCAGGGTTGTCATTCACTCCTACTCTGAGTAGGGGTGAGTCCTGTTACCTAGGGTGAGGATTGCTACTGTTTTTTTCAATTAGATAGGAAACTATATGGTAGTACCAACTGGCTTCAAACTGTTATATGTGGGCTTTCACAGTTGCAATATTCCTTTAAAGGGTAGTCTCAGCAGCACGATGAACTAGTAGATTGCAAATTCAGACCTTGGCCTTCCCCATACCCTATATTTATAGTAGTTGTCCTATTTTAGAGGCCAGACAGGATGGCCCAATGAGTTGGGCGTCCGTCTCCCGTTTTGGTAGATCGTGGGATTCGAACCCATGGGTTCGAGCCCTGGTTGAGTCAAATCAATCACTTGAAAAGTGATACTCGTCGCTTTCTTGCCCAGCGCTTGCCATTATTAGGATAGCGCAAGGACTGGTTGACTCAGTGTCAGGATAATGTGACTGAGTGGGATATAAGATCATGGTGCTGGCACCATGGTCTCCCAGTGGGGCAGCACTGTAAAGTTACGATCAGTGTTCACTGTCACAAGTCGGTACCTGTCCTGATATGACCCTAGATGTTGCCAGGACGTAAACTCCAACAACCAACCTATTTTAAGAGGGCACATGGTGCTGTCTCCAGTGTTAATGTTTATGGCCTGCTCCTGTGCTCATAGAGGACAGTTCTTGAGTGGCATCATGCTTAAATTAGTCATGAGAGGGTTGTTTATAAATATTGAGTTGACAGTTGCTATGGTGACTAAAGCCCAAGTCATACCTACCCAGACAAGCTGCGAATTTTTAGCCAGACCAGCCCCAGGACACTCCCCTGGACTGTCCCGGACAGCCCCGGAAAAAATCGCCATTTTGGTCGTTTTGGGGCTCACTGTCACACCTACCCGGATGAGCCCTTGTCTAGCCACGGACCAGAGACCTGATCGCCCCGGACTGACCCCTCACTTTTGGCATGTATGCATCCATGCATCTGAAGTGGGCGTGTCTACTCGCCTTGAGCAATTTGCGCGCGCGCGATCTGCGCGCGCGCAAATTGCTAACACTTGTGCACGCGAGGGTTCCCGGTGGTAAAGCGTTGCTTGGCGACTAGCCAAGCAACGATAGAAGGTCGGGCATTCGGGGCCAGACCTGGCGGACGTGTTTCTACACGCTCCGTCGTTTTACACCGATATTTAGGCTTTTTCGGGTCGAAATTCTAAACTAAAGTAAACAAACAACACGGGAGGGAACGGGAGATAAATACTCATAGTAAACTATATATATATTGGTATCAATGTTAGTCTTTTGTTAAGAATAAATCGTGAGCTCTTGTAAAGGTGAATCAGGACGTTCCTTGCATTCTTTATTATCCTCCAGTCTTATTGTAGATTAACCGCTATGGAACCTTGACATTTGATTGCTTTCTATACACTGAGAGGCCTTAAGCCTAATTCGGCCTTCTGCAAGTAATACACCCATCTGCGGGCATCTAATAACTGACGCATTCACAGAATTAACGTAGTGTTACTTTTAGGCTAGAACCACGACATCTAATGTAAACTAAATAGTAGAGACAGCGGCAGCAACTCGTGCTGGACCGCGCATATTTGGATTCAGTTAGTAACATTCCTAATATATACCAAGGACGGAGGGGGCAGCCAGTAGAGGAAATAACCTAATAAATACACTTTAGGCCGATAAATGCGCACGATGGCAAATCTAGCATTTAGACGATACTCTGGCTGGCGCCTCTCGTACGGGACGGACACCGACGACGGACTACTCGCAGGCGGGAGGTAAGGCTACGGCGGCGGCGGCTGGGCCAAGGAAATTCACATGGAAACAATTATTTATATTAACACGTTAGGCTCGCCTTAGGCGGGGGCGGAAAAGCCGAACGGTTAAACTGGTGCCGTGACCAGGATTAGTAAGGAGTGTAATACCTTTTGATTCATCTTTTATACGCGAAGTTGAAATTTTGAAAATAAACGGTGCGTGGTCATAGTGACCGCGCATTCGTTATGTGACAGTGACGTACGGGCTCTGCGCTATCGCTGCAAGGCGCCTCCTGACGATTTAGGGAGTACTGGGAAGGCATTAGTGTACGGGATATTAGTGCTGACTAAATTGTGCTCCTGTTATGTTTGGCGGCTAGCCTTAAAAATATTTCGCCGCGAGGGTATAATCCTTGAGTCCGCGGTGGGTACCTCTACGCGAATCGTGGCCTGAGGAGCGTAGATCCACAATAATGGTGTACCCTTATGTCGCTCCGACTGGAGGAGGCGTACGGGACGTGGACTAGCTATCCCGGCATGAGGCAATACGCGCATTATATTTAGTTAGAGTATTAAAAATTTGCTACTGCGGCCTTGCCGATATTAGGATCGGTCAGATGGTGAGATTAATTTAGGCCTGAGGCAGTAGCGTTGAGCTAGCCCGCTTGTTTCGATTTGTTACACGGTATCCTAGCGACGTGGCACGTCGCGATAGGGAGATGACGTCAGAGGGCGTATTTGGAGCATTAGGTCAGTAGTCCAGTGGCTGCTTGACTGTTTGGTCAGTTTCCTCGCGTGCTGCGAGTGTCACATTTTCGGGAATCTTTTATTTGCTCTGGTTTTCACTATAATAACTATACCATGTTCTGTTCCCTTATTAGGGAACTGTTCAGACCTTAAAGGATAAACCGTTTTTTTTGTTAAACTATTCTAAATTACGGGTATATATTTTCAGAATAACAGGAACAAGACTAGGGTAGACGGACTGGGCTATCTGGGTATTTTTTCAGTCAGTTTCCCTTAGTTGCTCACATTTATTCTAGAATATCGTTTATTTTCATCTTCCTCGGGGTCTTTCAGAATTTTCGGCTGGATTGTAGTTTTTTATATAAAAGGGTTTTTCTTTTCAAATATCAAAATATCGATTAAAAAAAAAAAAAAAAAACTATATATAAAATATATATAAATATTTGAATAAAGACTAGATAAAGACGTTTGGGACGGTCTCTACAAAACTAACAAAAGAAAGTTCGAGGAAGAGGGAATATATAAAACATAAAGGGATCAGCAGCTCGTAGGTAACACAATCTACGAGCTGGCGAGAAAAAAGGAATTGGGAGAAGGGCCTCCCCCCTCACGTCGCAGTTGCTTGCGCTCAGCAGCGACTGTGTCAGAGGAGGGGGAGGCGCGCGAAACACCGTCCTTGGATGGTGTATCAGTTGACTCGGACAGTGTCCGTAGTACAGGGGTCTCACCCTTTCAATTTACGGCGGACCCAGTCCGGCCTGATGGGGCATCCCCCCACTCTGCAAAGGTTGACCCAGCTCCGGCTGGGAAGACCAGTTTGCTTGCTGTACCCGCGTCGGTATTACCGACCCCGTTGGAAGCGCACGCGCATAATGCGCACGCGCAAAATCCCGGGGTTACTGAAGGGGCGCAAAAAGCGCTCAGGGTCACCCGTGAGGAGGGCAGCCTCTTTTCTTTCCTCCCGAGAGAAAAAACGGCTGCCACCCCGGCCCTGTCGCTGCCACCTCCCATAATGGATGTATCTTATATGGTCCCTGCAGCACAGCATGCTGGTCACCGTGAACAGCTAGCCAAGCTAGACGAGCGCGAAAGGAAGCTCCTCGCGCGCGAAAATGAGCTACATGCACAATGGAAAGCATTAGCTGAGTGGCAAGCACACGATACCCGTGGAGGGGGCGTGTCCCCTCGGCAAGCCAGCGCGCAAATCGCGCCCACAGGGCTTGCCCCTACAGCTGCCACCCAGGCTAGCCAGCTGCCAACAGCTGGCGCCCGGCAGGAAACCCCATGTGTCACCTCCTTGAAGACACATGGTTTTACCGTGGAAGAGCAAGCTCTGATCCACAATAACCCCGCTATTCGCAGGGCTGTAATGGAGGCATCCAATATTAATCCAGGTATTGGCGCCTCGGCTGTAAATCGGTCTCTATATCTACGTGACCGTAATATCAGTGTACATGAGCAGTATCAACCGGCTAGGGTTCGAGCTGTGGAAGTTTCCCCATTCGACGGTATCAACCAAGATTGGGAGTCATGGTGGGAAAAATTCAGTAAGGCCATGTCAGTTAATCGGTGGAACGAGACCACTGCTTTAACGCGCCTGCTACATTTATTACAAGATGGCCCTGGCCAACTAGCAGTAGACAGGTGGGAGCAGGATAGATGTTCCACCCTAGATGAGTTAGTGGAGGCACTAGCGTGGCAGTTTAAAGGGATGGATCCTTTGTCTAAGTGGGAGCTCTTTGAGAAGAGATTCCAGCGTCCTTCAGACTCGGCAAATTCCGTGTACTATGGGATGATGCTCGAGTCTGAGGCCAGGAAAGCTGGCCTCGGTTGTGGTATGTCGCGCGATTTAATTGCGCGCAAAACCGTATCCGTGTTCATCAATGGTCTACGTGACCGGGAGGAACGCGATATGATCTTTAAACAATGGTCTCCTGGTAAAGATACCATGGAGGACATTTATCAAATGTTACGTGATTATGCAGCCAAGGCCCGTATGGCCCCGGCTAAACGCACAGTGGCGAGTATTGATTCCGCCTCTGAAGACTTGGCGTATGGGAATAATTCTCCATACGACGATGGTAATGTGGGTATTAGTGCATTCAATGGTCAGGGCTCTCGACCCTACAACAATAGGCCAAATCAGTCTGGGAAAAAGAACTGGGTGGATAGGCGCCCAGCATTTAATCCTGATATACAGGGTCGATCCACGGGATCGTCTACAAGAACAGCTCCAGGACGCGCACGCGCCACGGAGGATACCGAATGTTTCAGGTGTCGGGGATTCGGCCATATGGCATTCCGTTGCACCGTTGCTAAACCACGTTCGATCGAACAAGCTATGGTAGCAGGGGATCGGCAGGGGCGCGATAATACTCGTCATGACCCTAACATCTATGCCCAGCTACTAGCGGCTAGTGGCGCGCAAAACGCGCGTGATGTTAAGCCTTTGCCGCCGGCTAGAGCGCGTAACGCGCCCCCGAGCAAAAATGTCGCTGCCATGCCTATTGATGGCATCTGCCCTGAATTTTTAGCCGATGCTGATTATTTAAATTAAACACAGCTGCAACGCCGGGAGTGTTGTCAGCTTTGCTCCATGAGGGGAACCTTCCCGGGCCACCTGTTCTCAGTGGTGCCCAACCCTCATCACACCAGGTCTTGGATGACCGGTGTCCCTCAGTGGATAATGCCACACATGTGCCGTGTGCCGCTATTGGCGTCCGCCAAGTTTTCTTGGCGGGTATGCGGTCGTTGTGCTCACTCACCATAGGTAGCAATGAACCGGATTTATGTATGAGCTACATATTAAAGAAAACTGGGCTGGACTTACATAATACAGGGGAGCGAGACCAGTTCGCGATGAATATCTTCCCTCTTAATGGAAAACGATGGTACATTCCAATCGAGATTAGAGGATCCAAAGGATTCTTCCTCGTTGATACGGGGGCAGCAATGTCAGTAATAGGAAAAAGATTCTTCGATAACCTAAAGCTGACTACACGTAATCTGGTTTCTGATGTGAGACCACTTAGTGTGACGGGTCTAGTGATTCCACAATTTGGTTGCACCGATATTCCGTTGGGTATCGCTAACCAGATATTTTATTCACCAGTATTAATTGTTGATGTACCCGAAGATGGGATACTAGGGAGCGACTGGATGTCATTTTATGAAGCCAGCCTGTCTCCACATAATGGGCTTTTTGAAGTACTACAACCATTTAATTTAGTCACGCATTGTCAACTCAGGACAGATTGTGGGTTGGCTTACCTGGCTGAAGACGTGACGATAGCTGCTCATCAAACGGTAGCAGCTTTGATTACAACCCGGCATATAGAGGGGGAAGGGCAGTGTCTTATTGAGCCTGACCCTGAAATGCTGGGTCCCATAGGCCTAACCGCGGCTCCTTCTTTAATTAATGGGTCTGCCAGCGCGGCCTTACCACTATGTAACACCACCGACGATTGTGTCCATTTGCTGCAGGGTCAAATTATTGGCAACGCAGCAGAGGCCAGATCGCATGGTGCTATTAATAGTCCCACGGCCGCACTGGTGTTCGACTTATTAAAAAGGGAGAGAGGTGTAGAGGGATTTGGTGGATCCCCTGAACCGGCTTACCCTGTGGACAGAAAGCAATTTACTGGTGTGCCACAGATCCCTGATTTTATATTATCCATGGCAGAGGCCACTCACGTGGATAAAATAGAGGATAAAAGGAAAATTGCAGAGTTTCTTTTTGAATTCTGTGATATATTTGCTAAGCCAGATGCCAAACTGGGGTGGACGGATGTGGTGCAACACCATATAGATATCGGCGACAACGCCCCTTTTAGGATACCGTACCGCAGATTAATGGATTCCAAGAAACAAGCCTTGGAAGATGAGGTGGGAAAAATGCTGGCCGCGGGAATTATCACGGACAGCACAAGCCCTTTCAGTTCGCCAGTTCATCTAGTCACCAAGAAGGACGGTACATGGCGATTTTGTATCGACTATCGTAAGTTAAATGCTATGACGCGCAAAAACGCGTACCCTTTACCGCGTATAGATGAAAGCCTGGATAGCTTGGGAGGAAACAAGTGGTTCTGCACTTTGGATCTTCAATCAGGATACCATCAGGTCGCCATGCGACAAGAGGACCAGGAGAAAACGGCTTTCACGACTCATATAGGCCTATATGAGTGGAAGGTAATGCCTTTTGGTCTCTGTAATGCTCCAGCTACCTTTGAAAAGATGATGGCAGAAATGTTGAATGGTTTACTATTTACTCATTGTTTAGTCTATTTAGACGACATTATAATATTCGGCGACACTGTTTCGACGTGTCGTGATAATTTACGAGAGGTTTTTCTGAGACTGCGCAAATATCAGTTAAAACTAAAACCGTCCAAATGTCACTTATTCCGTAGGGAGACAGAATATTTGGGTCGTATTGTTTCTGGGGAAGGCATCAAAGCTGATCCAAAGAAAATTGAGGCAGTAACCAATTGGCCTGCGCCTAAATCTCCCAAGGAGACTAAAAGTTTACTGGGGTTTGCGTCTTATTATCGCGATTTCATCCCTCATTTCGCTAACGTAGTCGCTCCCATACAGGACGTGGCTAATGTTAGCACACAAGCCTTTGCCTGGGGGGAACCTCAGGAGGAGGCGTTTGAGAATTTAAAACGATTATTCCTGGTAACACCGGTGCTGGGGTACCCACGGCCCAGTGGGCAATTTATCTTGGACACTGACGCCAGCGCGTTTGCTATTGCAGGCGCATTAAGTCAGATTCAAGATGGAGTGGAGGTACCCATCACGTTCGCCAGCAACCGGTTAAGCGCCTGCCAACGGCGATATTGTACCACTAAAAGGGAGTTAATGGCAATTGTCGTCTATACTAAGAAATGGCGACATTATTTCTGGGATTCTGAATTCCAGATTCGTACAGATCATCACTCATTGAAATGGTTATTAAATTTTAAAGAGGCAGAGGGAATGATAGGGCGGTGGTTGGCTTGGTTGTCAGAATTTGGCCTAACCAACACGCAAATTACTTACCGGCCCGGCCCTCAGCATATAAACGCCGACGCACTAAGCCGCATCCCAGTCCGGCGTTGTGGTATTCCAGAATGTCAGGACTGTGGAACGCATAACGCGGTCGTCGCATCTCTGAGTCAGGATACAGAAGTTGAACAT
>CM059190.1:5911041-5963678 GCA_030323885.1 Branchipolynoe longqiensis
ATGTTCAACTTCTGTATCCTGACTCAGAGATGCGACGACCGCGTTATGCGTTCCACAGTCCTGACATTCTGGAATACCACAACGCCGGACTGGGATGCGGCTTAGTGCGTCGGCGTTTATATGCTGAGGGCCGGGCCGGTAAGTAATTTGCGTGTTGGTTAGGCCAAATTCTGACAACCAAGCCAACCACCGCCCTATCATTCCCTCTGCCTCTTTAAAATTTAATAACCATTTCAATGAGTGATGATCTGTACGAATCTGGAATTCAGAATCCCAGAAATAATGTCGCCATTTCTTAGTATAGACGACAATTGCCATTAACTCCCTTTTAGTGGTACAATATCGCCGTTGGCAGGCGCTTAACCGGTTGCTGGCGAACGTGATGGGTACCTCCACTCCATCCTGAATCTGACTTAATGCGCCTGCAATAGCAAACGCGCTGGCGTCAGTGTCCAAGATAAATTGCCCACTGGGCCGTGGGTACCCCAGCACCGGTGTTACCAGGAATAATCGTTTTAAATTCTGAAACGCCTCCTCCTGAGGTTCCCCCCAGGCAAAGGCTTGTGTGCTAACATTAGCCACGTCCTGTATGGGAGCGACTACGTTAGCGAAATGAGGGATGAAATCGCGATAATAAGACGCAAACCCCAGTAAACTTTTAGTCTCCTTGGGAGATTTAGGCGCAGGCCAATTGGTTACTGCCTCAATTTTCTTTGGATCAGCTTTGATGCCTTCCCCAGAAACAATACGACCCAAATATTCTGTCTCCCTACGGAATAAGGGACATTTGGACGGTTTTAGTTTTAACTGATATTTGCGCAGTCTCAGAAAAACCTCTCGTAAATTATCACGACACGTCGAAACAGTGTCGCCGAATATTATAATGTCGTCTAAATAGACTAAACAATGAGTAAATAGTAAACCATTCAACATTTCTGCCATCATCTTTTCAAAGGTAGCTGGAGCATTACAGGACCAAAAGGCATTACCTTCCACTCATATAGGCCTATATGAGTCGTGAAAGCCGTTTTCTCCTGGTCCTCCTGTCGCATGGCGACCTGATGGTATCCTGATTGAAGATCCAAAGTGCAGAACCACTTGTTGCCTCCCAAGCTATCCAGGCTTTCATCTATACGCGGTAAAGGGTACGCGTTTTTGCGCGTCATAGCATTTAACTTACGATAGTCGATACAAAATCGCCATGTACCGTCCTTCTTGGTGACTAGATGAACTGGCGAACTGAAAGGGCTTGTGCTGTCCGTGATAATTCCCGCGGCCAGCATTTTTCCCACCTCATCTTCCAAGGCTTGTTTCTTGGAATCCATTAATCTGCGGTACGGTATCCTAAAAGGGGCGTTGTCGCCGATATCTATACGGTGTTGCACCACATCCGTCCACCCCAGTTTGGCATCTGGCTTAGCAAATATATCACAGAATTCAAAAAGAAACTCTGCAATTTTCCTTTTATCCTCTATTTTATCCACGTGAGTGGCCTCTGCCATGGATAATATAAAATCAGGGATCTGTGGCACACCAGTAAATTGCTTTCTGTCCACAGGGTAAGCCGGTTCAGGGGATCCACCAAATCCCTCTACACCTCTCTCCCTTTTTAATAAGTCGAACACCAGTGCGGCCGTGGGACTATCAATAGCACCATGCGATCTGGCCTCTGCTGCGTTGCCAATAATTTGACCCTGCAGCAAATGGACACAATCGTCGGTGGTGTTACATAGTGGTAAGGCCGCGCTGTCAGACCCATTAATTAAAGAAGGAGCCGCGGTTAGGCCTATGGGACCCAGCATTTCAGGGTCAGGCTCAATAAGACACTGCCCTGCCCCCTCTATATGCCGGGTTGTAATCAAAGCTGCTACCGTTTGATGAGCAGCTATTGTCACGTCTTCAGCCAGGTAAGCCAACCCACAATCTGTCCTGAGTTGACAATGCGTGACTAAACTAAATGGTTGTAGTACTTCAAAAAGCCCATTATGTGGAGACAGGCTGGCTTCATAAAATGACATCCAGTCGCTCCCTAGTATCCCATCTTCGGGTACATCAACAATTAATACTGGTGAGTAAAATATCTGGTTAGCGATACCCAACGGAATATCGGTGCAACCAAATTGTGGAATCACTAGACCCGTCACACTAAGTGGTCTCACATCAGAAACCAGATTACGTGTAGTCAGCTTTAGGTTATCGAAGAATCTTTTTCCTATTACTGACATTGCTGCCCCCGTATCAACGAGGAAGAATCCTTTGGATCCTCTAATCTCGATTGGAATGTACCATCGTTTTCCATTAAGAGGGAAGATATTCATCGCGAACTGGTCTCGCTCCCCTGTATTATGTAAGTCCAGCCCAGTTTTCTTTAATATGTAGCTCATACATAAATCCGGTTCATTGCTACCTATGGTGAGTGAGCACAACGACCGCATACCCGCCAAGAAAACTTGGCGGACGCCAATAGCGGCACACGGCACATGTGTGGCATTATCCACTGAGGGACACCGGTCACCCAAGACCTGGTGTGATGAGGGTTGGGCACCACTGAGAACAGGTGGCCCGGGAAGGTTCCCCTCATGGAGCACTCCCGGCGTTGCAGCTGTGTTTAATTTAAATAATCAGCATCGGCTAAAAATTCAGGGCAGATGCCATCAATAGGCATGGCAGCGACCTTTTTGCTCGGGGGCGCGTTACGCGCTCTAGCCGGCGGCAAAGGCTTACCATCACGCGCGTTTTGCGCGCCACTAGCCGCTAGTAGCTGGGCATAGATGTTAGGGTCATGACGAGTATTATCGCGCCCCTGCCGATCCCCTGCTACCATAGCTTGTTCGATCGAACGTGGTTTAGCAACGGTGCAACGGAAGGCCATATGGCCGAATCCCCGACACCTGAAACATTCGGTATCCTCCGTGGCGCGTGCGCGTCCTGGAGCTGTTCTTGTAGACGATCCCGTGGATCGACCCTGTATATCAGGATTAAATGCTGGGCGCCTATCCACCCAGTTCTTTTTCCCAGACTGATTTGGCCTATTGTTGTAGGGTCGAGAGCCCTGACCATTGAATGCACTAATACCCACATTACCATCGTCGTATGGAGAATTATTCCCATACGCCAAGTCTTCAGAGGCGGAATCAATACTCGCCACTGTGCGTTTAGCCGGGGCCATACGGGCCTTGGCTGCATAATCACGTAACATTTGATAAATGTCCTCCATGGTATGTTTACCAGGAGACCATTGTTTAAAGATCATATCGCGTTCCTCCCGGTCACGTAGACCATTGATGAACACGGATACGGTTTTGCGCGCAATTAAATCGCGCGACATACCACAACCGAGGCCAGCTTTCCTGGCCTCAGACTCGAGCATCATCCCATAGTACACGGAATTTGCCGAGTCTGAAGGACGCTGGAATCTTTTCTCAAAGAGCTCCCACTTAGACAAAGGATCCATCCCTTTAAACTGCCACGCTAGTGCCTCCACTAACTCATCTAGGGTGGAACATCCATCCTGCTCCCACCTGTCTACTGCTAGTTGGCCAGGGCCATCTTGTAATAAATGTAGCAGGCGCGTTAAAGCAGTGGTCTCGTTCCACCGATTAACTGACATGGCCTTACTGAATTTTTCCCACCATGACTCCCAATCTTGGTTGATACCGTCGAATGGGGAAACTTCCACAGCTCGAACCCTAGCCGGTTGATACTGCTCATGTACACTGATATTACGGTCACGTAGATATAGAGACCGATTTACAGCCGAGGCGCCAATACCTGGATTAATATTGGATGCCTCCATTACAGCCCTGCGAATAGCGGGGTTATTGTGGATCAGAGCTTGCTCTTCCACTGTAAAACCATGTGTCTCCAAGGAGGTGACACATGGGGTTTCCTGCCGGGCGCCAGCTGTTGGCAGCTGGCTAGCCTGGGTGGCAGCTGTAGGGGCAAGCCCTGTGGGCGCGATTTGCGCGCTGGCTTGCCGAGGGGACACGCCCCCTCCACGGGTATCGTGTGCTTGCCACTCAGCTAATGCTTTCCATTGTGCATGTAGCTCATTTTCGCGCGCGAGGAGCTTCCTTTCGCGCTCGTCTAGCTTGGCTAGCTGTTCACGGTGACCAGCATGCTGTGCTGCAGGGACCATATAAGATACATCCATTATGGGAGGTGGCAGCGACAGGGCTGGCAGCCGTTTTTTCTCTCGGGAGGAAAGAAAAGAGGCTGCCCTCCTCACGGGTGACCCTGAGCGCTTTTTGCGCCCCTTCAGTAACCCCGGGATTTTGCGCGTGCGCATTATGCGCGTGCGCTTCCAACGGGGTCGGTAATACCGACGCGGGTACAGCAAGCAAACTGGTCTTCCCAGCCGGAGCTGGGTCAACCTTTGCAGAGTGGGGGAATGCCCCATCAGGCCGGACTGGGTCCGCCGTAAATTGAAAGGGTGAGACCCCTGTACTACGGACACTGTCCGAGTCAACTGATACACCATCCAAGGACGGTGTTTCGCGCGCCTCCCCCTCCTCTGACACAGTCGCTGCTGAGCGCAAGCAACTGCGACGTGAGGGGGGAGGCCCTTCTCCCAATTCCTTTTTTCTCGCCAGCTCGTAGATTGTGTTACCTACGAGCTGCTGATCCCTTTATGTTTTATATATTCCCTCTTCCTCGAACTTTCTTTTGTTAGTTTTGTAGAGACCGTCCCAAACGTCTTTATCTAGTCTTTATTCAAATATTTATATATATTTTATATATAGTTTTTTTTTGTTTTTTTTAATCGATATTTTGATATTTGAAAAGAAAAACCCTTTTATATAAAAAACTACAATCCAGCCGAAAATTCTGAAAGACCCCGAGGAAGATGAAAATAAACGATATTCTAGAATAAATGTGAGCAACTAAGGGAAACTGACTGAAAAAATACCCAGATAGCCCAGTCCGTCTACCCTAGTCTTGTTCCTGTTATTCTGAAAATATATACCCGTAATTTAGAATAGTTTAACAAAAAAACGGTTTATCCTTTAAGGTCTGAACAGTTCCCTAATAAGGGAACAGAACATGGTATAGTTATTATAGTGAAAACCAGAGCAAATAAAAGATTCCCGAAAATGTGACACTCGCAGCACGCGAGGAAACTGACCAAACAGTCGAGCAGCCACTGGACTACTGACCTAATGCTCCAAATACGCCCTCTGACGTCATCTCCCTATCGCGACGTGCCACGTCGCTAGGATACCGTGTAACAAATCGAAACAAGCGGGCTAGCTCAACGCTACTGCCTCAGGCCTAAATTAATCTCACCATCTGACCGATCCTAATATCGGCAAGGCCGCAGTAGCAAATTTTTAATACTCTAACTAAATATAATGCGCGTATTGCCTCATGCCGGGATAGCTAGTCCACGTCCCGTACGCCTCCTCCAGTCGGAGCGACATAAGGGTACACCATTATTGTGGATCTACGCTCCTCAGGCCACGATTCGCGTAGAGGTACCCACCGCGGACTCAAGGATTATACCCTCGCGGCGAAATATTTTTAAGGCTAGCCGCCAAACATAACAGGAGCACAATTTAGTCAGCACTAATATCCCGTACACTAATGCCTTCCCAGTACTCCCTAAATCGTCAGGAGGCGCCTTGCAGCGATAGCGCAGAGCCCGTACGTCACTGTCACATAACGAATGCGCGGTCACTATGACCACGCACCGTTTATTTTCAAAATTTCAACTTCGCGTATAAAAGATGAATCAAAAGGTATTACACTCCTTACTAATCCTGGTCACGGCACCAGTTTAACCGTTCGGCTTTTCCGCCCCCGCCTAAGGCGAGCCTAACGTGTTAATATAAATAATTGTTTCCATGTGAATTTCCTTGGCCCAGCCGCCGCCGCCGTAGCCTTACCTCCCGCCTGCGAGTAGTCCGTCGTCGGTGTCCGTCCCGTACGAGAGGCGCCAGCCAGAGTATCGTCTAAATGCTAGATTTGCCATCGTGCGCATTTATCGGCCTAAAGTGTATTTATTAGGTTATTTCCTCTACTGGCTGCCCCCTCCGTCCTTGGTATATATTATGAATGTTACTAACTGAATCCAAATATGCGCAGTCCAGCACGAGTTGCTGCCGCTGTCTCTACTATTTAGTTTACATTAGATGTCGTGGTTCTAGCCTAAAAGTAACACTACGTTAATTCTGTGAATGCGTCAGTTATTAGATGCCCGCAGATGGGTGTATTACTTGCAGAAGGCCGAATTAGGCTTAAGGCCTCTCAGTGTATAGAAAGCAATCAAATGTCAAGGTTCCATAGCGGTTAATCTACAATAAGACTGGAGGATAATAAAGAATGCAAGGAACGTCCTGATTCACCTTTACAAGAGCTCACGATTTATTCTTAACAAAAGACTAACATTGATACCAATATATATATAGTTTACTATGAGTATTTATCTCCCGTTCCCTCCCGTGTTGTTTGTTTACTTTAGTTTAGAATTTCGACCCGAAAAAGCCTAAATATCGGCGTAAAACGACGGAGCGTGTAGAAACACGTCCGCCGGGTCTGGCCCCGAATGCCCGACCCCTATCGTTGCTTGGCTAGTCGCCAAGCAACGCTTTACCACCGGGAACCCTCGCGTGCACAAGTGTTAGCAATTTGCGCGCGCGCAGATCGCGCGCGCGCAAATTGCTCAAGGCGAGTAGACACGCCCACTTCATATGTATACGAGCGAGTGGTGGGTAGCGCCCTGCACAAGGGGCCGGCGAGGTGCATGCCGGACCCCCCCCCCTCCACCCCCCACCCTGTGAGATGTGCGATTTGTGAGGAGAGGAATGTGTGTAGGGGGGGTGAGATGCTGGTGTTGATATCAGTGTGCTTCTCAACCACACCCTCTCTTAATTAGTAACCATGGTAACCCCCTCCCACCCTTGTTTGCACGCAGAGGAGGGTGGCCTCTGTTGCTCACCCATGCACTATGTGTGTGTGTGTGGGGGGGGGGGAGCATCCTCAGTGGCAGACACACAACACACAGTGTGCACACACTCATTCTGCCATATATAAGGCATATTTTGCTAGGACATGATCACCATATCTCACTGGTCATATAAATATAAAACCAGCAGATGTTTTCTTTAATGATATGAATATTATTTGCCAGTTGAATAAAACCACCATGATATGAGATGTAAAAGTAATACATTAAAATCCTTCTGTTTTAATGTAAATTCAATCCTTAATTACTCTTAAATGAAACACCAAATGTGGCTAATATTTATTTAATTAGTGGAGCAGATTTGGCTCTTTCTATTAATATAAATATTTATCACCCCATCATACAGGTTTACTGGATATAGCCAAAAACACATTTTCCTATAGTAAAGCCTACCAATTAACATAATAGATTACATCAACGGACCCGATTGTACCAACGGACTCTCAATTCAGGTGTTTCCCCAACCTGTTAGAAGACTGGTTTATGGATGTATCCTCGTGGTTTTCCATCTAGCTAGGCTTAATGGGCAAATAACTCAATATTGAATATATAATATATCAATATTGTTTATTAGGCTACAGATACTTAATTATCTGTCATAATCATACTCATATTCCGCTGTTTTTTATGTGCTACTTTTCTGGAATCATCTGGGTTAATAGACTTTAAAAATTGAATTAAGAGTTTCCCAGTGGCTGGCATCTTGTTGATTTTGTAATTATTATTATTGTTTTGTATTCTCTCCCAATTCCTCAACTCTACGCCAATATTGATATAAAAAAAAACACCACTTTGTCAGGGAACCAGCAATTCCATAGATTGTTTATAGTTGTTTCATATCAAGCAGGTTATCCTAGGATTTAGACATGGTTGTCATTCATCCCTAGTATAGGTAGGATGAATCTTTTATCTATAGGCAACGACAGCCATGTCTAAATCTGAACAAAGACTGCTTGGTAGGAATCAAGTGAAAACAAGCTGTGGATGTCCTAGTTCCACCATGCAGTGTTGCTTTTTTTCTTGGAAGATTTATACTGCCTATCATGGATAAGTCTGACTTGTTTTCACCATTAGACAGTTTGTCGATAGAAAGCCTGAGTCTACACTTTTACCTACCCAAGGGATTTTTAACCTCCCACACCACATGGGCATGGTTCGAGAGCAACTGGCCTTTGATGACACTAAGTTATACACAGCAGTGGAAATCCAAATTGGCCGATTAGAAGTCCGACCTAGAAAAAAGTCACACACTCTAACCACTCCGCCACAGAGTGGTAATCATCTGTGGTAATCATCTTGGGGTGAATATCTTATCTAATATTTATCCCCATTGGCATAGAGCTGGTGTTCTCTGTGGCGGAATGGTTAGAATGTCTGACTTTTTCTAGGTCGGACTTCTAATCTGAAGGTTGGTGGTTCGATTCCCCATGCCCCCATCTCTGCCAATTTGGATTTCCACCGCTGTGTATAACTTACAGCGTCATCAAAGGCCGGTTGCTCTCATACCATGTCTATGTGGTGTGGGAGGTTAAAAATCCCTTGGGTCGGTAAAAGTGTAGGCTCGGGCTTTCTATCGACAAACTGTCTAATGGTGAAAACAAGCCTATTCAGGCTTATCCATGATAGGCAGTATAAATCTTCAACAACAACAACAGAGCTTATGAACTGGGAGAGAAAACCACTACCAAGATAACAGCCACTGGATTCTCTCTATTCTTTACAGTTGATTAATATACATGATTTTATTTCTTTATCAATTCTGCATTCCAAACCTAACAGACTGGCAGATAATTGTGAACAATATATCCTGCCAATTAGATAGGGAGTTCATGTAACTATGTCCCTAAGCCAGCCATTGACATTTTCCCCCCCTATTGTATGCGGTACTTATCAGCTGCATCCTCAAAACAGGGCTGCAGAAGTAACTAAGGCCGTAATCGATTATGACTGTCTGAACCATTCAGATCATCCCGGTTGTCGGAATTTCAAAAGAACACCGCGAGGTGTACCTAAAAATACACGGGCCGTGTGCAAAATGATCCGACCCCAATTCCCCATGTCTTGGTTGGGGGCATCAGGAGCAATGATGTCACATATGTGCTGGTACCTGTAGTGAGAGAAGGTACTGCAAAGCTACACTTTTATACATATTTATTTATATATATATACATATATATATAAATATATATATACTAGTATATACGTGGGTATATATATGTACCCACGTATATACTAGTATATGCGGATGTAACCGAATACGCACCGTGCTGCCCCCGGGGGGTTGCCGGGGAAACTCGGAGGATAGTTCGCGGCCGAATTGACAGGTGGCGCCCTGTCGATCCAACCGGGCAGTGTCATGCACCCGCCAATCTGCGTGTTATCGTGTTATTCTTATATATATATATAAAGTATGACCATCCAGATTAAAATGGACATAACTAAACCATGCGATAATAAACTACTTTAAACCCTATCTTCCTGTCATTATATCGGTTATTTTAAAAAAGAAAAAAAAGTTTTGGATTAACCCACCATCTTTTTCCAACCCAAGCAAATTTGTTTATGCAATCCGTGTTTGTATGACCTGCGCATGTGCACAAAAAATGGTTGGGATGATCCGAGGTGATTAATCGATTACGACCTAGATAATTAGTAGATACATTGATACTCATCCAGTGGCAGCAAATCTTCAAGAGAGTATTAGTTGACTAGTCTGAACTATTCTCATTTCAGTGATGTCTTTCTACCTCCAAGATACTGTAAAGCCGTGTTCACACGGACAAAATGTGAGGCGAATCACACAAATCGAGTGAGGTGAGGCGAATTAGCGGCGCGTTCACACGGGCAGTACTTGGGCCGGAAATCGAATGCTGCGCATGAGCAAGTCCAGACTAACCAGCGCCAGTTTGGGTTTGTCGACGTCGGCCGAGAGAGTGTGGGTTCGACCTAGATATGTATTTAATGAATCGTATTGGTTTGGAACGGTCAAAACTTCTGCTGGGCAGTGAAACCCTAAAAATAAATGATGAAAAAAATATCTGTGCATAGATAGCGGTTTCATTAATTAAATTATATAATATGCGCTTTTGATCGACCGGAAAGTCAACAAAGGTTAATCCGCCTCAGTGCGTTCACACGGACAAAATAAATCGCCTCACAGAAATCGCCTCACGTAAACTACCTCGCTAGGTGGTTTACAGGATCCGCATCACGTGAATCGAATCAGCCCTAATCCGCCTCAGACACGCGTTCACACGAGAAATGTGAGGCGAACTATACAAGTCGCTTTCTACGAATCGATTTACATCGCCCGTGTGAACACGGCTTTATACTCAGAAGATGGCGATGACTAGTCTACCTAACTTAATGAATACAACGGATGGTAGCCGGCAAAGTTCATCTCAAGGTCAACATAATAAAGACAATGAATGTAAAAAAGAAATCCTCTACCCTGCAGTGCCAATGGTAATCATTTACATAGCATGTTTTCATACCACCTATGAGATCTGTTTCATTATATCGAATCGGTAGGGCGCAGGCCTCCCATGCGGGAGATCGGGAGTTAGATTCCTGGTCGAGTCACGCCAATGACTTACAAAATTGATACTTGTCGCTTCCTATCTTGGTGCTCAGCATTAATAGGATAATGCAAGGACTGGTTGGCTTGGTGTCAGGATAATGTGATTGAGTGGGATATTGGGTCATGGTGCTGGTGGCCTGATTTCCCAGTGGGGCCGCACTGTAAAGTCACCATAAGTGTGCACTGTCATAAGTTGGTACCCATCTTGATATGACCTTAGCTATTGCCTGGATGTAAAACCCCAACAATCAACCAACCATCATTATATATAGGCCTAATATATGAGCCTGTCTCAAAAGGTGATAACTCTTTTTTTTTTGTCCATTGTAACGATTGACACAAAAGAGCACGGACACGGTTACACTGAAAAAACAAGGACATTTGCTAAAGATTTAATATGTATTCTATTGGGATTATTCTGAGCAAAGGCTAATATAATAACTCGACGGTAGTGCCTGATTTCCCAGTGGGGAAGCACTATAAAGTCAAGATGAGTGTGCACTGTCGCAAGTCGGTACCCATCTTGATATGACCTTTTGATTTTGGCCAACACGTAAAAGTCCCAACAACCAACATCCGTAGGGCAGTTAAGTGAATGAGATCTATTTTGTTTGGGATTTTGGGTGCATTAAATGTTTAAAAAAAAACTAAAAATGTGATTTTTCTTCCTTAGTATGCTCCACACACAATCATGGGACTGCGAGTGGGCAACAAGAAGTTGTGGTGCGCATGCGGACTGAGTAAGAAGCAGCCATGGTGTGACGGTGAGTTGTCATGCGCAAGCTTGCGGATGTACTATTATCAACTAGGCCATATTCGATTAAACAACTCTGGTCACCTGAGTCACCTTTTGATGCATGCTCAGTGCCTACAGATTGCATAAATGAACACGCTCGGAGTGGAGAAAATGGTGGCTTAATCCAACTCTTTTTTGTTGTTAGAATAACCCATATAACTACAGCAAAATAGGATTTAGAGTATTTTATGATTGCATAGTTTAGTTATATTTCCATTTCATTATTACAACAAAAAGCATTAAAAAAGCATGTAGGACTTGTACTGGTACTGTTATCCTACAGGTACCAGCACAAATGTGACGTCATCGCTCCTAACACCCCCAGCCAACACATGGGGCGTGATCGATTAATCAACTCGGGTCACCCAAGCCACTTTTTGGAGCATGCGCACATCCTACACTCGGGTCGAATAATCGAATACCCTTTGTAATAACCAGTATAACTACAACAAAATAGGATTTAACGTATTTTATGATGGCATAGTTTTGTTATATTTCCATTTCATTAATCTAGGTTATTACCAAAAAAAAAACATGTATGACTGGTACGGGTAGCTGTTATTCTGCAGGACGGTACCAGTGCAAATGTGAAGTCATCGCTCCTAGCCATCCCCAGCCAAGAGGTGGGTTATTGGGGTCGGGTCGTTTTGCACACGGCACGTGTATTTGTCGACTCCATTCGCGGTTTCGATTTGAAATTCTGACGAGTCACCCGGGTCGTGTTAATCGATGACGGCCATGGGTTACTGGGATTGGGTCGTTTTGCACACGGCCCGTGCCTCGTGGTGTTTTATTTCAAATCCTATAGCCCCCCTGTCACACATCACCGGATTGACCAATGGACAGAATTGTATAGTCCGGTGGTGTTTGGGCATCATAAGTATCAAAATGTATTAAAATGTGTCAAGATGTTGCAATATTGGGTCAAAGGATGCTGGACGAATGGACATGAAACAGACTAAACGAACTCAAACCGGACAAGAACCGTACACGTCAATCCGGCCGCATCCGTTCCAAGTTTTGTGCATGTTCAAAACTTGTACGGACACAAACCAGACTATCAACAGACTTTGTACGGTTTCTTTCCGTTTCCCCAAATCCGGCGAGGTGTGACAGCGGCTTTACGCCTCGGGTGATCCGAGTCGCCCGGAGCGTCATAATCGAATACGGCCATAGTGTGATGTTTCTATTTTGTGAAACTACATGTGTAGGTGTCTGCTATCTGACTCTTATAAACACATATGGGTGTTTGTTGTACTTCTGCACCCGAATGGCTTAAATAGTGGCTACAAATAGTTTGTGTTTTGTAATATGTAGTGGTGCAAGTTGGAGGCAGCTATACAAAAAAAAACACCGAAAAAACTCTTAGTTAAGATATTGAAAAAGCTAAGGCTCGGATCTGTGGCTGTACAGGCAGGCTATGGTGAAACCAATACAGGCAAAGAGAAAGGAAGAGTATAAAGTGTAAAGAAGAAGAGAGTCAAACCCTCTGGTTTATTATTGATATGGTTACATGGATTCATTGTAGAGTACAACCCATTTCACCCTTTTCCCCCAATGGGAAACAAGCATTCTTGGCCCTACCAATAGTGATCCAGCATTCCTGGTCCCCATGGCTACCAGTGGTCTGCCCATCCCCACCAAGCTGTATGGCCCCATGGCCACCACCAACCTTGACCTTTGAGTGTGGCGATCACTATCCCAGCAGAGGGGGATAGGCCCTGAGTGCACTCACACCCAGACCTGCCAGCACCACTATGTCTATTTACATCCCACTCAGGCACCACCAGCCCATATAATTAACTTATATATATATTCATACATGCGCCTGGTCACGTACACCAATCAGTAGTAGAACATTTGCATTCCCCCCTATGCCGTATATCGGCATAGGGGGGAATTAATTCTTGAACATTACTTGCATGAAAATGCTATTTTGAGTCACTATTTGATTTACACTACATTATGTTATATTGTTGCACTGATACCGTGTGAGAGGTCGACAGAGTAAAAATTAAATCATTTGTCATTATCATGACACCTAGTGGCTTTTAATTTGTTTCTTTTGTTGTTTTACGTCCTAGCAACATCTAAGGCAATCAGGACGATTACCGATTTGTGACAGTGCGCCCTCATGTCGACTTTATAGTGCTGCCCCACTGGGAGATCAGGCCACCAGCACCATGACCCGATATCCCACATGGTCACATTATCCTGATACAGTGCAAACCAGTCCTTGTCCTATCCTGCTGAATGCCAGGCTAGGTAGCGACAAGTGTCAATTTTATAAGTCATTGGTTTGACTTGGCGGGGATTCAAAACACCTTGTGGTAGGACCAGCTGACAGTTCGTGAAGGCGCCACGCGTTAGGGGATGTTAAATTTGTATATAACATGTTATTTTAACATTATACTCGTAAGGGCGCTGAAGTTTAGCTTTCCCAGGGGGCCAGCTACCCTAGGGCCAGCCCTGTCAGATGTCGATGGTGATATAATTAATTCTTTCTTTTGTGGGTAGCAAGTCAAATAACTATCACTGTCTCTGTATGTTAGAAATAGTACATGTATTTAATCTATCCCACAGAAGATATCATATGTATGCTCGTATAACTTTGTGACAATTTACACATCGACACCATGCATTTACCCAAACATTAAAAAACCCTTTTTTTTCTTCTTGTAAGACATAATCTTGTTTGCTTAAATGTTATCAATAAAATCTTGTTTAATTTTATTGTGCATGTTAAAATAATGTTCTGGATATGTGCTTGATTTCATTGTTTCATGAGTGATTTTAACTTATCGCTCAATTTGTATAAGATCAAAATCAAAAAGTGAAATAGGTTTCTTTTATCAATGCTGACATATGCATAGCATGTAAACCTTCATACAAACACAGATTCTGCTATTATTTGGAATTCTTTTCTGCTATTGTTTCAAAAGATTTTCAGTTTCCATGTCGCGCTTCTCATGTCCAGTTTCAGAGAGACCAGATGGGATGGCCGAATGAGTTGAGCGTCCGTCTCCCGTTTTGGTAGATCGTGGGATTTCAACCAATAGGTTCGAACCCTGGTCGAGTCAAACCAATGACCTAAATATTGATACTTGTCACTTTCTAGCCAGGTGCTCAGGGTTAGGACTAGTTGGCTCAGTGTCAGGATAATGTTACTGAGTGGGATATCAGGTCACTGTGCTGGCACTCGTAGCTGGCAGTAGGCCTGGTCTCCCGGTGAGGCAGCACTTTAAAGTTGCCATGAGTGTGCACTGTCATCATATGACCATAGACGTTGCCAGGACGTAAAACTCCAACAACCAACAACTCTAATCAATAGAATATTGTTTGAATTTGTAGTGTATGATAAAATGACATTCTAAATGTGTCTTTGATTTCTATCTTACACAAATGATTTTAACCTAACGCTCAATTTATATAAGATCATCAAAAAGTGAATTAGTTATTTTTTCAACTCTGACATATATATGCACAGCACGTAAATCTTCATAGGAACACCGATTCTGCTATTATTTGGAATTGTTTTCCCGCTATTATTTAGAAGGTTTCAACTTTTGGCTTCCATGTCGCGCTTCCGTGCCCAGTGTTGCACTTTCGGCGCCCAGTTTCAGAGAATGAATGACCCGCGGTCTATGCTTTCAGGCTCACACGTGGGTACGGGCATCGAACCTGTGAAGTGGACCGTGACGAAGACGCAGGTGTTGCACCAGGTGTGTGGGTGTAAGTACACACGTGACCCGCCCTACTGCGACGGCACACACACCTGCCTGCCCTGTGACGTCATCGCCCGACAGGGGGCGTGCGAGAGGGCGGGGCACCACCTGGAGGACACCCGGCTCTGCACCGGCTGCGGTTGGGTGCCCGACTTCTGAATGGTGTGGGCATGGGTTCGTGGGAGCTTTGTGGAGCATAAAGTGAAAGTGAGCAGAGTGACAGTTGGGTCATGGCGTATAGGATGGCGGGTAGGAGAGAATGCCCTCTCCACAGTGAATAATATGGAAGTTAAGGTGGTTAGAGAGATTAAGGGGCTGTTGTTATTTATATCCACGTAATAAATTATGTAGTACATATATATATATGCATTATATTAGGTACTCCAAAGTGTGCGGATACGCTGTCAGCATCGAGAAATCTGGCATAATTTAACCATTCTAAAACCACTTCAATCTCCACTAATTCTGGTTTGTTTGAAATAAACGTTATATCAGGTGAATGCCTGTTGTTTTGTCTTTTAGGGTGTTCAATTCATTAATTAACATGATGAAATAAATTAGAGTCAATAGACACTTGTTTGGGTGTACCATCAGCAGCTCTGTGCATGTTTGCCATTCTGTTTGCAACCAGTCTTAGCCAGTCCCTTCCCTAAAATTGTTACCTTGCTGAGTATGGTCACCTGAGCTAAAAATAACCATCAATGAAAGATGGAGAAGAAACCAGGCTTCATTAGCATATCAAGCATGGCTGGCTTTGAGTGGGAAATTTGATTGAACAGAAGGAGTGAAAACATTCAGGCGCTCATTCTCCTTGAAAATTAATCAGGAACGTCCTGAAAATTATATCATCAGAAAGCTTAAGTTTTCCTCGACCTAAGCAGAGCAATATATTGTTGAGATTTATATCCTACTCGGCAAGGTTGGTCTTCATGTCTCCAGCACCGGAGCGACGAACATGGTGTTGATTGAAGCTTCTGTTTTGCCAGAAAAAGCTTGATGTGGCACCCATCAATGATGACTTTAGAGTATGGAACGTGCCAGACATTGAATACATTTCTGAAGCCTAATGTCGCCTGAGGGAATCTGTTTAATCATCATAATAAAGTTAATCTATTTGCAACCTAGACTTGTAGTCAGCTAGCAATGCCTATGAAAGTGAACTTCAGATTTTGCCTCATATTAATTTAAAACATGTATGATTATATGCAGCTTCTGATTCTGATTATTTTGGAATAGAAAATAGAGTGATAGTGTAAGTAGAACAGAAGTTATGAGATTTCAAAGAATTTATCATTAACACTGATGATATTCAGTAGATATTAAGGAATTTAGCAAGTTTAGCATGAAATATCTGACAGAATAACAAATCTGATTCGGACAGAGGAAGCTCGAGACTGGAGTGGGAGAAGGAGGGTTTATTGAGGCACAGTAATCATTGGTAAATAGGGTTAAAGTTTTTTATGTCAAGTAATCAATGTCATTTTTGAGTTCAGTCCACTTGTTCTATGTCGGCCGATGGTAGAGGGAGGACCTGGGAGCCCGAGGAGATAGGCCCGGGAGCCGACCCCCACACAGTGGGAGTAAAATAGAGGGTGAGTGGGCGGGGTAAAAACAATACACGTTTGAAACTGGAGCTCAAATGCGGGGAAGGCGGGGGAAGGCAAGGAGGGGGTGGGCCAGGGCATGCGCCGGTTAGTGATGTGAGCCTCTCGGGCTTCCTCCGCCGGATCAACCACAATTCTAAATTATGGGCCAATGGTCTGGGAAAATAATGAAGCCTGTTATTTGTGCTATAGAAAGTGAGATTCTTTAATATTGGACAAATTATACGCAACATAGGTTTTGTGTTGGAGCCTTAAAAACCTAGATTTCCCTAATTTGGAAATGTGCACAAAAAAGGGCAACAAATTGAATCTTTAAAACCTCATGATTTACATTTTATATCACTGGAGTCGGATTAAAAAGATCTATGCACCTATATAATTTTAAACACTGAAACATTAAAATAAAAAATCACTTTGGAGTGCCTATATATATATAATAAATCTTCCGTTAGTGGAGATATATGAAACATGTTAAGCAATGGCAGAGGAAAGAAGTAGTGTTATATGAGTTTGCAGTATAAAAAGACCCGACTCCTTTATTTAAAAGAAACAAAAAAACTTCCACGGCTTGAATCTGTGGTTGTATTAGCAGGCTATAGTGAAATCAATACAGGCAAAGAGAAAGAAACAGTATAAAGGGTGAAAGAAGAGAGTCAAGCCCTCTGGTTTATTATTTATATGATACATGGATCCAGTATAGTATATCACCCCACCCCATTCTCCCAATGAGAAACTAGCATTTCTAGCTCCACCAATGAGAAACAAGCATTCCTGGTCCCCATGGTTACAGTGATCTGCCCACCACCACCAAGCTGTGTGGCTCCCCTGGCCACCACCTGCCTTGAGCCTGCGTGTGGTGATCCTGACTAGCAGAGTGGGGAGGGGGTAGTGTGTAGGGCTCTGAGTGCCCCTTACACACTATCTTACTAGCACCACAATGTCTATTTACCTATCAAGCACCACCAGCAACTACATAACCACATCTATGCACCTGGCCATGTATACCTGTTTCACAAATAGAACATTTGCATTCCCCCACCAATGCATCATTATCGGAATATTTTACCCTGGTCTAGACAAACCAATGACTTTTTTAAATTTATGCTTGTTGCTTCCTAACCTGGCACTCGGCATTATTATGATAGGACAAGGACTGGTTGGCTCAGTGTCAGGATAATGTGACTGAGTGGGATATCGGGTCATGGTGCCGGTGGCCTGGTATTCTAGTGGGAAAGCACTATAAAGTCACCATGAGCGTGCACTGTCACAAGTCGGTACCCGTCCTGATATGGCCTTAGATGTTGCTAGGATGTAAAACAACAACAAACAAAACGCATAGGTGGGCAGGGGCACTCCAGATCTTATTACTATCCATATATATATAGTATAGTTATACGAATCTTACCTGGGTACAGATGATGGATAACTGGTGTTTTCCCGAGGTACATGGCTTGGATAGTCATGGGTCAAGGATAAGGAAGCACATCCGGGTCCTGAAATCTTTTACATACTTTATAGGATAAAAAATTATCTTAGTATTATAAGGATACTTTAGTGTTTTCGTTTTGGTACCAGCGAAACGTGGTAGGGTGGGCGGGCCCTGACCCATAGCTATCCGAGGCCAGTTATCTATCATCTGTACCCAGGTAAGATTCGTATAACTATACTATTTTACCTCGGTAGTACACCTCTAGCTACTCGTAGTCCAGGGAGAATTTGACATAATCTCATTTTTTATACTTAATGTTGTAATCATAATATATTGTTTTTAGTGCAAAATAGTAATTTTGTTTCTCACCCGTCTTTAGTTGGTGAGTAGGTGAGTCGCCAGGCCACTTGGCTTTTCTAGTCGTTTCTTGTAATGTTTTGCAAACGATCTAGCCGTCTTCCACCCCGCTTGTGCAAGGATTGTCTTTATTGAGATTCCTAACTGTCTTGCCTTGGAGACCATGGCTCCACGCTTTGAGTGGGATGAGTAGTGTCCATTGTTGACGCCTGCCTGTTTAAGCACCTTGATGGTCTGGTCCATCTTGCGAGTGTGTCTCTCGAGATAGCTTTATGCGGTTTAATAAAGCTGATTAGAAGCTGTCTGGAATTCTTTATTCCACATGACTTGGATATATGTATTGTATAACGCATTATGCTCATACTATCTAGGCTGCAGGGCCTTAATATTGCCTACCACCGCCGGGCTGGTGGGTGCTGTGCTGCCTGAACTCACCCGGCTGGGGCTCCATGAGCCACAGGCGATCATCCAATCAGGTGGGAGAGAGGTGACTTCGGGCAGTGCTGACTCTATATGGCCTCCAGTCAGTCAGAAATTTGACTTTATATTACTACTGACTAACTGTTAATAAACGGAGGTCCCTTTCGAGGTTCAGCCAGAAATATTCTCATCCAACTAATATCCATGTGTCATTGTCTGTCCGTAAGAATATAAATAATATGCCCTAATGGCTGAAACTACACATATCCATTTATCTTCCCGAAAACTATTTACATGTACTGTGGACAGTGGGTCCCCTCTGCGATTTGACTTTAGTAATGTCTCTAAATCGAATGTTGCCTCATCCTTATCTATTTCTAGTCCATCCAGTGAGAGTGCCACAATCGTTTCGCTTCTGTGCCCTGTCACTAGCAGTAATAGTACTGCTAACTTAAATCCTAGTTCCTTCATTGATAAATGTTTATTGCTAGGCCATGACTTGAATAACTTAAATACAATCGACACATCCCAAAACCTATTATAGTTAGGTTTGGGTGGGTTTCTTTCATGCACCGATCTAATGACCCAGTGTACTAACTGGTGCTTTCTGATCGCTTGTCCATCTATTCTTGATAGAATAATTAAAAGTGCACATCTTGCTGCATTGATTGCACAGAATCCTAATCCTTCATCTTCTAATATTCTTTCAAATCTTAATATTTGGGCTATTGTAGGTTTTAATGGCTTGATTCCTTTTAGAAGACAATGAAGTCACCATTTCTTTAAATAATGTGTCAACTTTCGCCGTTCCTTTCCTCCAGGCGTGTGAAATAAGTCTTTCTTGTGTAATTTTGTCTAAACCATATTGTTCTAAATGTTTTCTTAAAAAAGGAATGCCAAAAGGGGTGTCGTTGACACGTCTCTGTGGACTGTTAGTGGTCCTTGATGTTGTACGTTGTTCCTTTCTCATGGGAACCTGAGCATGTCTTTTGCTTCTAATTGTAAAATATTCCGATAAAACACATTGGTGGGGAATGCAAATGGTCTATAATGGAGTACAAATGGTCTATTAATGTAAATGATATATAGGGCCAGGTGCATGAATGTATTTATGTAGCTGCTGGTGATTCTTTACTTATGGTCAATAGTCATTGTGTATTAGGTAGATAGTGTGAATGAGGCACTAGTGTTAGTGTGTAAAGAGCCCCAAGAGCTCTACTCACTACCCCCTCCCCCCCCCCCCCCCAACTGTTAGTCACGGTTCACCACACACACAGCAGGCAGGTGCAGGCCAAGCAGCCACACCGCATGGTGGTGGTGGGTAGATCACAGTAGCCATGGTGACCCCAGAATGCCTACTGTCCATTGGTGGAACTAGAAATGCTTGTTGCTGATTGGAGATAATGGTCAGGTGGTATGGCATATCAGATCCATGTACCACTATATAATAATAAACCTGAGGGTACAAGCTCTCACTCTACTTTCACTCTTTATACTCTTCCTTTCTCTTGCCTCTATTGATTTCATATAGCCTGCCTACACAACCCACAGCTGCCAGCCGTCGACTTTACATATTGGCGACCACGACGAGTTAACACGATGGGTTAAAACAACGCAACGGGTTACAAGGTAAATACCGGTACGACTTTACATATTGGTGACCACGATGTTCTTTAACACCATACGGTTAGTAATACTGTGTACAACATGACATTGTGACTAGAACTTTGTACTTAATAGACTGTATAACTGTCGACCAGGAGTTGTTTTAACTGAGACGTTAGTTAATTATGATGTTATAGACTGGTGCTTTATATTTCTATATATATTATATGGTAGACTAGTAGTGTTTTGATCAAGAGTAGCCTACAACGTTTGTTTCTATTCGAAATTGACAAATATTGCATTTCGGTAGTTATTATAATATGATGGTAGTGACTGCAGTACTTACTAGATAGTGTTAATTTCAAAATTGATAGAATTCAATGACTTCGACTAGTTTGGTGACTTGTGTAGGTAGTGTTTTTTCTACTATTGAATTTGTATTCTTTCATCCGTTTTCGAGGCATAGATTTGTTTGAAATTGGCTTGTCGACAACTTTTTCTGGCAGAAAGTATCTATTCTTAGGGGAAACATTAGTCTTTGACAATGGTATTACTGTAATTCGCCATTATTGAAGCCTCGTGTCACCGGTAGAATATTTTTTTCATTGGGACTACTTTTGGTAGTCTTCTTGACTCCTTGCTCGACGATAATACCATGTGGTACATCAAAACTAATCGTCCTAAATCTCTAGAGGAAGCTTTTGAAATGTCAATTCTTAGTGATAGGTCTGTCATTAGGCAGCAAAGCCGTTCTAAATCACGTCTAGGTAGTTTAGCTATTCCTGATCAAATGGATAGTCTAAATACTTCTTTAGATTTCTCAAAATCTTATGCTTCTAAGGGAGTTTCTAAATCCTCTACTTCAGATAGTCAGGTTTTGAAAACCATTCAAGGTGAGATAAAGTCACTGAGAAAGTGTGTAAATAAATTGTCTTTGGCCAGTGGGATTGCTGAACATTCAGAAATTCATGCTGTAAGAGCTGCGATGCCTTATCGTGTCAGTTCTTATGCGCATGCCATACATCTTGGGTCACCGCGTGAAAACCTAGAGCTGCCGGTTGGGGTAGACACTGCATCTAAAAATAGAGACACTTCAGTCGCACAGCACACGGCTAAACATGCGCTGTCAAAACCACAGCGGGGAGGCTATGGGAAAGCGAAGCCGACGGCGCATGCGCAGACGTCATCGACTAAATCGGGACACGCGTATCCGCACACTCGGAAAATCAACGCTAGGCAGAGTAGACCTAACAAACCATCTTGTTACTTATGTAATGAGCCTCACTTCTTGAAAGATTGTCCATACAAACTAAAATTACTTGCTAGTAATATGAGCGGTACTACATCATCGGGAAACTAAATAGCGCACTTGATACACATCCTCCAATTAATCTTGAATATTTTTGATATAAATTATCTGGTCTTGTAGACTCAGGTATGGCTAAAAGTTTGATACATTTGACTGCTTTTCAATGTCTGGTTGATATTGGTATAGCAGATAGGCAATTGTATCCGGATAGTAGATTGAGATCTCTCTCAGGTCATTTAATTCCAACTTTAGGTATAGCGTATATTTCTATCTATAATACGTTATGTCCTTTCTTTGTAGTTGAATCTTTGGCTTTGGATTTACTATTAGGTGCAGATGTAATGGAAATTTGTCATGCTGAAATTAGCTATAGAGATAGGTTTGTTTCCTTGCGTGATATTGTACATCCTTGGATAAGTTTAGAATTAATTGATAGAAGAATTGCAGGGATAGTTCTAGAATTAGACTATTGGAAGATACAATTTCCTTCTTTATTTCCTGATTCTGATGAGAAACTTAAAGCTATTAAGGTGATTGAAATGTTTATAGATACAGGAAATGCATATCCTCTAAATCAAAGACCTTATAGGATACCTTTAAGTAAAAGAAATCTAGTAGAAAAAGAACTAAAAAGAATGCTGGATGATGATATTATAGAGTCTAGTTGTAGTCCTTGGGCTTCACCAGTTACGTTAGTGCCGAAGAAGGATGGTACTATTCGTCTCTGGGGTGATTACCGTAAGCTAAATGCATTGACAACTAAAGATGCTTATCCTCTACCCAGGATACAAGATATTTTTGATCAATTGCACGGTGCTAAATTGTTTCCACCATTGACCTTAAATCTGGTTATTGGCAGGTAATGGCAGATAAGGATAGTAGACCTAAAACCGTGATAAACACTCATATAGGACTATTTCAGTTTAAGCGTATGCAATTTGGATTAACAAATGCACCAGCTGTATTCCAAAGGATGATAAATGTAATTTTTGCAGAATATTTAGGTAAATGTTGTTTGATTTACTTAGATGACATTATAATAATTTATTCACCAGATGAAGAGAGTCATCAGAAAGATGTAGCTAACATTTTGACTATCTTGCAGGATAATAGTATGACTATTAAAGAATCTAAATATGAATTCGGAGTAGCTGAGGTAAAACTCTTAGGTTACGTTGTATGTGCAGCGGGACTAAAACCGGATCCTGAAAAAATTATTGCAATAAGACATATGGCTTCACTGACTAGTAAAAAAGAAGTAAGACGTTTGCTAGGATCGGCAGGGTATTATAGACAATTAATTCCTAACTATGCTGATGTTGTAGCTCCTATAACTTATTTAAGTAGTAATAAATGTAGCTTTGTTTGGACTATAGAATGTGAAAATGCTTGGAATGAGTTGAAAAGTCTTATATTAGAATGTGTCCTTCTAAAATTTCCTGATCCTTTTAAGCCTTATAAACTGTATTCAGATGCTTCTAAGTACCTTCTAGGTCATGTACTGGTACAGGAGGATGAAAATGGAATAGACAGGCCAGTACATTTAATAACTACTAGATTTTCTTCTGCTCAGCATAATTATCCTACTATACAAAAAGAAGCATTTGCTATAATTTATGCTCTAGTAAAATTAAGGCCTACTTATAGTGTGCAGAATTTACTATCTATACAGATCATGCTCCATTGAAATGTTTTTTCACTAAAGAAATCCGTAATACGCATATTCAGCATTGGGCAGTATTATTGGCGGAATTCTCAGCACCAATTTATAAAAACACGGATGCTCTGCCGCTGTGAGGACCCTATGTAATTACAAAACTCTCCCCCTTCATTTCACCTGTGATGCAATCAAACTAATCAATTTAACCATGTCTGGAAAGAGGAAGGAAAACTAGTCACAAGGATGAACAGTGAATAAGTTGTGCTTTATTGGCAGCAACTCCTGTCATCCCCCTTACATGTGACCTAGCACCTGTACTCCTCATATACTGCCCACACTATGTCTCATTGTCACTTTAGCCTGTATATTGAAACAGTGCCTACAACCCATAGGACAGGAGTCCTATGGCTGTGGATGCACTCAATTTGAATAGCTGAATTTGGATAGCATCAGACAGAGTGTCTGGGGTCCTGCTCTAGAGTAGGTGTGTCTCACTCAAGAGCCAGGATGAGAGTGAATTTCCTTTCGTGTGTCTGAAGCAAACTTCTTGAATAATTCATTAGCTGAGACTAGTGTGTGGTCAGGATAGGCCAAGGGAGTCAGGTGACCGGACATTCCCCAGCCACCCACAGACTGGGTGGGTGACCACCCCATTAGGGGCTGTCACTCAAGCCAGCTGCAGGTGGTGCACTCTATACATATGCAAATTAGGCTGGTGGGTCAGTCGGTGGTCTTGGGTGGACAGGATGTTGCAACAGTTACAGATTTATATATAGTAAAATCATTCTTTTCCTCTTTTGTATTCTTTATGAACACCAAGAGAACATTTCAACCATCATGTACTGTTTCTTACAAAGGAAGCTTTTCATTAACTCCAAACATCATATATAACAGATAGTTTACTCTATTCAGCATCATGTACATTTCCATCAACTCCACTCTTAGTAGATAACATGTAGTTTTACCTCCCTCAGTATCCTGTACAATGGCAGTGGACTTCTGTTGATTTTAGTTACCTTTAGTTCACATAATCTAAGTCCCACTCCAGCATCCAAGAATAATAATGCTCTCTGCCAATATATAATTCTTAACCGAAAATCCGTATATTTTTACAAATTGTCTATATGAAGGGAGTAGATAATGTGTAGGCTGATATGTTGTCCAGATTAAGACCTAATACAGAGGCAAAAGAACCTGTGGAAATGTTTGCTTTTGATTCATTATTAGCAGAACAGGCAATTCCATTTGAGCACTATAAACTGTCATATAATGTCGTAATTATTTAACAGAAAAAGATGCTAGAATATATGTTAGGGGAGAATGAATTCAAATGTTCAAAAGAATTATTTGTTGATGGATAATCTTCTTTATTCTATAATTACTCCTACTAAGAAAGATATGTATCCTTGATTAGTCTTGCCAAACAAATTCAGGAATTCTGTAATGAAAATATCTCATACAGAGGTAGGTCATATGGCTATATCAAAAACACTGAAACGATTACAGAAACATTTTCGTTGGCCTAGTATAGCTAGAGATGTCCACAAAGTAATTGGCAATTGTCCTAATTGTGTAGTTAACTGTAGTAAACGCACAGGTGCGTATCCACAGTCAATGCCATTGCCAGTTACACCTGGTATTGTGATTGCTGCAGATCTTTCTGGTCCATATCCAGTTAGTACGAGTGGTAATAGATATTTATTGTCTATTATAGATCATTGTAGTGGTTGGGTTGAATATAAGTCATTACCAGACAAATCATCGAAGGGTATTCATGATTATATATTTAATGATTATATTCCTCATCATTCAATTCCTTGCATATTTATCTCTGATAATGGGTTAGAATTTAAGAATAGAATGATAATGGATCGTTTTAAAGAGAAAGGAGTAGAAGTAAGACATACGACACCATACCATCCACAATCTAATGGAATGGTAGCACGTTACCATAGAACACTAAAAAGCATTTTGAGGAAATTAGTTAATTCTCATGCTAGTTTATGGGAAAAATATTTACCTGATGTGATATATGTGTATTGTACTGTACCTCCTGATAGCACTAATTTTTCGCCTTTCTTTCTAACCTATGGTAGACAACCAGGTACAAAGCATAGTTCTTTACTGTATCAATCGACGGGTAGAACAGATTCAAACTTAGCTTATCGTATAGACGATTTGTCTATAACTTTAAGTAAGGCCGTTGAAAATCGACGGGAGAGTCGAAAATATAATATTGCTTGTCTGAAGGGGAAGACAAATGCAATTAAATTGACTCCTGGTAATAAAGTTGTTTTGTTATTTAATGAATCTGGACCTTTAGAGAGGAAATACGATCCAGGATACATTGTGGTTAGATCACGAGGTTCAGTAGTAACTGTTCTAGGACCTAAGAACGATCGATAAGTAGTTAATCGAGATAAAGTTAGATTGGTAGATTCTAATATTATTTGGGATGATATAGCACCAAGATTAACCCGTATGGAGAGGATAAAAGGTATGTCACAACCTTTGTGGTTCGATCCAATCATTTTTGGCCAAGATAACAGCACTAATGAATTATTAGTGAATAAAACAAAAATAAAACCTAAAGTATTACATTCGAGAGAAATTGGTACTGGTCCGCTTACGCGACAGCAAGCGCGGAGCGTAAATCCAATAGTTATAGTATGACGTCAGATAAAAGAATTGACCAATCACAGCGAAGAACACTGCGGAAGGATCGGCGAATCCGTAGACGTCTGAGTGCTTCGGCTCATTCGGCAAAAAGTTTCTTTGTTGCTGCGCCACTAATAAATAACTATTGCGCCATGCCTAACCATTGCGTTAATACGAAGCAAATATTAACACTAGCGCAAGTCGACAGCTCCAAAGCTAATCGACAGGGTTTTCGAGGTATAGTTATAAGAAATATTTATGTTCCTTACTAAAATTAGCGCCAAGATTAACGGGTTGTATCGTAAGTTACGCCACTATTTAAGTTACTAAATACTCTGGTATTACAGAGATACAGTGAATGGTATTGACACCGTAGTAGCATTTCCATAATAAAGTAAATTTGACACTTATTGCTTACCAAATGCTACGGAGCATTTCTGGTGGAGTAAGCAAAGGAAGTGAATGCTTTAGGGAAAAATGGTGCCATGTACTAATGTATTGTTATTCTATCGGGACATAGAGCGAAAAAAGTACACCGGTGGTGACTGAATGTCTTACTAACAGATAACAATTTCATTTATTTAGCATTGACTTTTCTATTTATCTAAGTTAAGTTTTAGTACGCTTATAAATTACGTGGTGAGACGTAAAACAGGTGTTACTTAATACTTTGAGTTTAAACTGTTTAGCTACTGAAAAGAACTAAATTTCGTCACACTAACGACTGAAATGTTATGTTCCTAAAAACTAATACTATAGCACTTTCGCTAAGACTTTGAAGATGTTATGTTTGTGAAAGAGGTAGATCTTGCATATGTAAGAATGGACATTATTAAAGCGGATGAATTGCAAATAACCAAAGATGTTATTTAATCCAATTTAGAACACACCATTGGATTTGTATTAACTTTTCTTAAGTACAAAAATCATTATTCATTGGCCGTGAAAAATCTAAAAACGCTTAAAATAGCACATTGACTTGCATTACCGTATTGATTCTATTAAATTCTCGCAAGCTAAAAAACTATTTTTCCATAAATATAGGTAATCTATCGAACCTGTACCTCTCGAGTGGGAGAAAAGACGGCTGCGTAAGGTCGATAGAGCAATTCTATTCGACGAGCGTAAACTTTTCGCGAGTATACGGTAAGGACGATAAGAATCGGCAGACGGGAGCCGGGAATCAATTTCTTATCGGGTGTCGACGGCGACACGCGTGAAGCGATAAGGCTAAATTGTTTTGGCTTGTATGAAGCAGTAGTTACAGATAATTCACCGGCGCGTGAAGCGTAATTAGACATAACATGATTAACATGATCGATTTGTGTTAAAATGTCGCTAATCTGCGTTGTGGTTGACGGGGGTTACACAGAAGCATTTCGTCATTGACTGGAACTGTGGTAAGGTTCAGGTCTTATGTTTTTGTACTAATAAATGCATAACTCGATAACTAAGATACTTAGAACCATAAACTAACTTACTTAAGACATCTAAAGTATCTATTCTATATTGTTATGTGTATTACAATACAGATAAGTTGATTTAACATTATGAAATAAGACATTTAAATTAACTTGTTAAAACATTTTTTATTTTTCAATAAGAAATTTATTCTATATGTTCATGTTACTTAATAATTTGATATATATTATAAAAGTAATTATTTGTTTAAAAATAAAACTAAATAATGTTCTTGATTGTGATTCATATGGATGAAAAACCTAAACAGAAAGTTGATACTTGTAAACTACAATTTGATTTAAATTACTTTCTGATCCATATGTTCTAAGCTGATAAATCTTCAGTGAAATGGGAGTAACTGAGTTGCTATACAATGAAGGGAAGTAATTGTTAGTAATCATGATTTTCACCTATGTACAGGACTGATCGTTGGATTGATTTCAATTGTGAGATCGAACGTATAAATACTTTTGTAGAAGTTTTATTCTATGTTGAACTTTTCAAAAATATTCCGCTAAGCAAAAACATTAGTTGAACGTCGGGAGATTTTAAGTAATGTCTGACGTGAAGATCTTTTTCATTTATGTCAAAGTGATCTGCAAGATTCTTCCTATTTTTTGTCCTATTGTGTGCTGAGCAAGACATAATTTGCTTTCTGCTACTTATCAAGTGGAGAAGATACCTGGTGAGGCAACAGTAATGCCTAGGGTATTGAATGAACTAAATTATTTTTACAAAAGCGACTGTTCGTTGGGAGGTCAGCTAAAATAATCATAGGGATTTCACAATTTTTTTTTACAACTATGTTATGTTAACTTCACAAGAGCAAGATGACAAATCTTAGCTATGAGTTAAACTGATATATATAATTTTTTGATATGATCTTCAAACATTTATTTTTGACAAATAATCAGTATTGGTTCGGATAACATGATTTAACACTGTTAGTCTTGAAAATCTGATTATTATTTTTTATCATGTACTTATTGAATTATCTAAAGGAATACTAGGCATAGTTGAACTGATGATTATCATTAAGGAAGTATGATGTTTCACATATCTAGCTTGAGGTAGTGTAATTGATTTTCAGCAGGCTACACAGCGAAATGGGAGTAACTGATGGTAGTAAGACAACATTAATGAACTATTGGGGAATGACTTTCTCACTAATATAAAATGGCATGAACTAATTACTCTGTAATTCCATTACATTATAGATAGCTGCATTTACGTTCATTTGTTATTTTGAATTCAATAGGACTGAAGAGTTGAATATATTTTTGTAATATGTTGTTTAACTTGAGGAAGTATGTTGTAACTCAGCAAGGCTGAAGAGTAATTAACATATATATATTTTTGAGATCATAAGCCACTTTTTGCAATATGTCATACTATTATTAATTAATTAATATTGCTAAGATTGTATAGACATTGTACTATATTACACTGCATAACATGTTTTACTATTGATGATATGAATGATACCACAGATCACTAAAAACATTCTATAAGGTTTGACTGAGAGTTTCCTTAAAATGTTAAATGTTTAAATTTTATTTTTCTCAACAAAGACAACCAGAGATGAAACTTACCTGGTGGATTAGGCCACATAAAACTTGGTTGTTTTTGCAGATTCACGCGTGCCAGGAGACAAACTATGTTTGTCCGATGGGGGACAAGCATAGCTCAGGGGGCAAATGATATGTTGTCTCCTGGGGTGATCTGTAATGCACACACTCTATCTATGGCATCTTGTCTTTTGGAGGACAGCTATAATAGTGCCATCCTACATGTTACATGTTCTCTTGGTGAGGCTGTAATAATGGCTGCCTATATGTTGCATGTTGGCTTGGTGGATTATAATAATGGCGGCCTATATGGTACATGTTGTGGTTCAACATAGTTCTTGTTGGGAACAGGACTGTGTGGCCAACTCCATATGGATGGAGTCAAGTTTTTTTTTGGGGAATCAAAGGGTTGGGATGAGTCATTTTTTTATATGCTCATGTTGTCTGAAGATAGGGACACTAAAATGTTATTCCATGGTGATGGAATGAACGTGTGTTCAGAGGGTGGGAATAACCAAATTTTACATGTTCTCATAAACACATAAAACAATTTCGAAAATAAAATCTAATGATTTTCGATTTTCGATTAAAAATGAACAGAAATCTATGAATATTATCATCATAGTCATGAAATATCAGGGATAGAGGTTGTCTGAATTAATTAAAACAATGCATAAACACTATTGATATCATTGTCATTAAATGTTGTTCTTATTTGAAAATATAATGAACATAAGGTAACTTGGATATTTATTCATTTGTAAAATGTGTATGGATGTTCAGTGTACATGGTTCATATATTATTCATTGGAAGTCATTTGACAAATATGATGTTAAAATGTTGCATGTGTTTATAGTTATTCATTGAAATTCATTGACAGATGATAAATATTGCATGATTCATAAAAAATTCATTTAAAGCTAAATAATATCATGTAAAATGTTATCATAATTGATTAAATGTCATAGTCAGAGGTTGATAAATGGTTCATTTATAGTGCATGCTTATGATTAAAATGTTATCATAAATTGGAAATGTATTGATTGAAGTCATGAACTGCATTTACATTAATTGTTATGACATATATTTCAGATGTAAGTAGCCTAGGCAGAGGTTGTCTACACAAAAGGTTCTTTTGAAAATAATGTACATATGAGGTTTAATGTTACATAAAAATTCATGGAGTTTCATAGCATAAATGATGAACATTATCTATTACACTGTTAATTTGTTCCATTGACATTGACATATGATTGAACATTGCATATATTATTAACTATTAACTATCTAAAACTATCATTGACATTAATTTGTTATGGGGACCTATTGATGATCTTTTGATACTACAGTTATATCATTAACATTATTCATGTTGTGGAAACATATTAATGATTTGTATACTGAAGAGTTATTTCATTGACATTATTAATGTTGAGGAGACATATTAATGATCTTTGTACTGGAGATGTATATTATTGACATTACTCATGTTATAGGGACATATTAATGATCATGATTTACAAAATAACAAAACTATATTCATTTACAAAATGATATAATATAATCTATGAGGTTATAGATTTAAATTTAAATTAAATTGCTTAAAATTTATTGCATATAAACATAAAATTGATATATTGTATCAGTGATTTCTATGTTGAAGAAGAAAGAAGTCATCCGTTGCCTTCTACAGACTAGAGGAATCACCAAAATACAGAAACATTGATATCAGTACGAACAGTCGACTATGCTCAGCGTGCGAGGAGCTGCAGCATATACTGATGGTCACCATATTCTCAATATATGTGACTGAGTCAAAGATTTCGCATCCACAGTACGAGGAAATGCTAAGTTCACGAGGAGAACTAAAGCATATGCTGACGGTGTTTCCATTAGTCTTTGAAAAGATTGCAACAATAACATTGACATTCGATGAACTTCGTACGTAGCAGTTCTGGAGAACTGTTCCACAAGCTGATCGTTCATATGTGCACAACAGAGTTCAGCGGGAACTTTAACATATATGACTGAGTCGAGGATTTCGCTACAGCAATGTGATGGACAATGCTATAGTTCAGTTAGAACTAACGCATATGCTGTAGTAACTGGATCGTGTTGGTGCTATTAAGCAACGCAGACGGACGAGTTCACATAGAACTGACACAGAAACAGTTATATTCAATATAAAATTGCCGTTTCGTGGAGAAAACGCCTTAACATCGACAATCGACATCAACAAATACAGAACATTCGAATACTACTATTCTATACGTTAAACTTGAGCAAAAGCATGTAGATCTATTATTATTTAATAATATAGATAAGTATTATGGTTTTGAAGTTCAAAAAGAACCACTGTCATTGCTTTGTTTACATTATGCTGCTAAGTTACGCTATCGTATATGTGAATGTCTGTTGACGTGATTATTGTTGTTAAAACTGATAATTGATGCTTTGTCTTTGTACAGGAGTTACAAAAACACATATTGATTCATTTTTTGCCATTATTTCGAGATAAAACGACTTAAAATTGGTGAAATCAAAGATTTTGGGTTAAATTTGCGAGAAAATAGTCCCTAAAACTAGGTCATCGATTCAAACCGCTTAGGCCTTGTTTTCTCATTGACTTGAGTTCCGTAATGTTAATCCTATGAGGACCTGTCGATCAACCACGCGTCTACCATCGACGTCCCAGGTCTTCTACGAGTTTAGCATTCGGTAAAACAAAAGCATTGACCAAAGCGTATCGATGGAAAAGGTGACAGCAAAATGCCAAATCCGATTAAGCACTAATGTAAGATCGATGCTAGGTGACTGGACTGTGCCTTAGAATCGTTGCGGAACGACCTCTAAACCGTCACAAAACTAAAAAATGCTCGGAATAAGCTAAAAGTGATGGCAAATGAATCGTATGCTCCTTGAGACATCATATATGTTATCAGTGGGGTAAAATAAGACTTAAAACATAGTTAATATTTAAATTATAAAAATAAAATATAGAATTATTTTATTAAAAACCATAAAAAAAAAAAGGGAAAATGAAAATTTTCGGAATTTTTTTTTCTTTTTGCTCTCGAAGTCAGATGTACCTTATCTATTAGCGCGACTATTTCAGACTCAGTTTATGGTTTAGGTTGATAAAAGATGTAGAAGATATTAAGGAGGATATAAAGGTGACAACGTAGTACTGTGCACTTCTTGCTATATGCTGGGCAGATGGTAAGAAGTGGAGGGGTGGAGTATGTTGTAAAATTGTCCGATATAATACATGTGAACCGAGGTGAAATTACTATAATAAATTACAAACTGTCTATATAATGATAAATGTTAAACTATAAAAACCCAAAGGCATATGAGGGATATGTGTGGAATTGGTGAACTATTATTCATTGAGTATAGAACTTGTATATTGAATAGTCTTTGAGAGGGAGTGTCACTTCCAAGCCTGGCTAGGAAAGTCTTGGGAAGAGTCACCTCACATGCCCCTCCCCCCCCACATGGCATTGTTATGATCATTGACCACTGCATTGTATTCCTATTGGAGGATTGAGTCATGTGACCACTGCATTATGTTGATTGAGGGATCACCTCATGTGACCACGGCCATCTTGGATCTTGTAAGACTATATAAGCAATAAACTGAGGAGTGTCATTCTCTTACCTTTCATTTCCTACTCTGTTTCCTTCATTACCTGTAGTGTTTTCACTTGACCTGTCTCACACCACCCACACCACCAGCCGGCACGTTTACAAGATGGTGCTCCGACTCCAGGATCCAGACGAGGCGATCGTTAATCATTCGTTCGAAAGTTTTACAAATGCAACTTGTAAGCGCTATCGGGCGGTAGTTCCCGGGCTCGCTATGGTCTTTCCCCGGTTTGGGGATGGGAATAATGATAGCCTCTTGCCAGGAGGTTGGGATGTCTCCCGTACGCCAAATATTATTAAAAAGGTGCAGAAGCAGTTCTATTGGTGCTGGTGGGAGGTGTTTTAAAAATTGGTAGTGTATTTTGTCTGGACCTATTGCAGTGTCATGCGATCTATTTAAAGCGTGTTTTAATTCATATATTGTGAAAAAACTATTGTAGTGCTCAGTGTTATTAGATTTGAAATTTATAGGTTGTCTTTCCAGGCGCAACTTCAACTGTGCAAAGGCCGGAAGGCAGTTTTGCACAGATGAGTTCTGGGAGAAAGTACTGGCAAGAAGGTTGGCCATATCAGTTACGGAAGTTAAAAGAATATTATTGTGTTTTAGATGTTGGACCGATGATCCAGCATATTTTTGTTTTATTTTCCGGATCATGGTCCATACTTTAGAAAGTGGGGTGTGAGTGGTTATGCTGGAGACATATTGTCTCCAACACAGCCTCCTCGCTTCCCTAATAATTCGGCGAGCCCGAGCCCTTTGAATTTTAAAACGAATGTGGTTCTCAGCGGTAGGCCGCCGGAAGAACAAACGTTGCGCCTTTTTTCGCTCATTGATAGCGTTCTTACAAGTTACATTAAACCAAGGATTTGTTATATGTTTTGGAAATGCCGAGGTCCTAGGAATGGTTTCCTCTGCAATCGACCCCAATATCTCTGTGAAAGTTTTCATTGCAACAGGATCATTGCGGGCTACTCCCGTGAACCTCTCATGGGCGAGTGACTGGAACAGTGACCAGTCGGCTTTGCTCAGCCGCCAGCTCGGTTCCTTCCGGTTCCGAGCTGGTCCCTTAGTCGTAATCACGATAGGGAAATGGTTACTTCCACAAAGGTCGTTCCAGACTCTCCATGAGAAGTCCAGCAGGAGACCCGGTTGCAAAATAGTGAGGTCGATTGCAGAGCAGGTCCCATACCCAGGATGAACATAAGTATGGGACCCATCATTTAGAAAGCTTAAAGCACGATTGCTCAGGAAGTTCTCAACCCCCCTGCCCTTGCTGTTTGTGTTTGCACCACCCCACATGGGGTTGTGTGCATTGAAGTCCCCCATTAAAATGTAGGGGGAAGGTAACTGATCAGCTAAAGTTTCTAAATCTTGTGTTGAGAATATGGAGTTAGGGGGGATATATATGGGGCATATTGTAATGGTTCAATCGAGACTAATTCGAATGGCTATTGCTTGAAAAGTTGTATTTAAGGTGATGGGGGTGTGTATCACATTGATTGATTGATTGGTGGTTGCTTTACGCCGTGTCGGCAGCATAGGCCATATTCACGGCGAGAAATGTTTGTTTTTGTTCAAACCATCGCTTTTACATGTAAAAGCATACAATCAATGTTGTGTCAATGGACACTCATGAATTTAGTAAAATCACAATCATATAGCTAAAATAAAAGTCTAAATGATAGTATTATTCACTGATGAAATTTGTTTAAAAACCTATATGAGTTGGTACAAACCAGCTGCCCTCAAAAAGGCTAAAATCTTTTCTTGTTTTACTTTAGTAAAAAGGTCTTGCATGTTGTTTGCAGTGTAAAATTGTTGGCGCAAGGCCATGAAATCCACACAGTTTAATAAAATGTGTTTTAATGTCAGTGGGGACTGACATCCAATACATTCAGGGGGAGGCTCCCCCTTGAGCAGAAAAACGCGTGTTAGCCAGGAGTGGCCAATATGGCATCTTGTTAAAACAACCTGGTCGTGTCGCCCTTCCAGGCGACTCTGCGGCAGTCCGTTCACGGAGGGGGTAATTCTATGGAGTTTGTTGTCTGGGTGTTCATCCCATTCGATTTGCCATAGGTTCCAAATGTATTTTTGAATGGTAGGTTTCAGATCAGAGTGGGGAATATGACAGTGTTCCAAAGGAGCAGTCAGGGCTCGAGTGGCCGCTTGATCTGCTCTCTCATTTCCTGGGATACCCACATGACTAGGCACCCAACATAGGAGAATGTCAAATTTTGCTATTGAAAGAGAGTTTAGTTTAATGAGTACTTTAAGTAGTATTGGGTGGTCCAGTTTCCTATTGTTTAAAGCCTGAAGGCAGGAAAAAGAGTCAGTGAAAATGATGAATTTATGACTGGCTCAGGTTTCGATGCACTCTAACGCGAGTAGGAGTGCTCGTGCCTCAGCAGTAAAGATGGAACTCTGATCTGGAATACGCGTACCTAATTCACATCCGTGGACGATTGCTGCCGCAGAGACTCTGTTGTCTGTCTTTGACCCATCCGTGTAAACGGCTAGGTGGGCGCTAAAAGCACTTCGCACATCGATAAAGCTTTCATGATATGAAAGTGGGTGCGTTTGACTTCTTTGACATGGCCAGCTGGAGGATGATGTTTGGTTTCCTCAGCTGCCAGGGAGGAACATCTGAATATTGTGAGGGTGCTATGTTATGTATATTTGCCCTCAAGGCCTCCAAATGAGGCTTTATTCTGAGGCCTAACGGCTTTATGTATGTTGGCCTTGATTCATAGAGGTGTTCATATGGTGGCATAAAAATGGAGTTATATGCAGGATTTTAAATATTTCCTTTTAATTTTATCGCATATTGCATAGACAGTTTGAGCCTTCTACTTTTAAGGGAAGGCTCTCGGCCTTCGACATAAAGGCTCTGGACGGGCGAGGTTCTAAACGCCCCCAGGGCCAGCCGAAGGCCTTGATGGTGTATAGTGTCTAACTGTGATATGTATGATTTCCTGGCTGAACCATAAACAATACAGCCATAGTCCAATTTTGAATGTATTAAAGTTCTATATAATTGGAGCAGAACAGTGCTATCTGCTCCGCACTGTGTGTGGGCTAGAACTTTTAAAATGTTCAGTCCCTTAAGGCACCTGGACTTTAAATACTTTATATGAGGGATAAAAGATAATTTGTTGTCAAAGATGACTCCTAAAAACTTGTTCTCTTTGACGACTTTTATGGGATCATTTCCAATTGTTAAATTAGGTTCATGGTGCAAAGTCCGTAAAAGACAAAAGTGCATGGAAACGGTTTTCGATTTGGAGAATCTAAAACCATTTTCCATTGCCCATGAGGAAAGGCTATTTATATTTAATTGGAGTTGCCGTTCTATAGTGTTCATATTTTTACCTTTATAACATATTAAAAAGTCATCTACATAGAGACTGCAGGATACAGTACTCTTAATGGATTTGACTATATTGTTAATTTTAATGCCAAAAAGGCTAACAGATAGAATGCTACCCTGAGGTACACCCATCTCCTGATCAAAAGGATCAGAGAGGGTAGCATTGACCCGAACTCTAAAGTTCCGGTTAGATAAAAATTTAGAAATGAAAATGGGCAAGCACCCTCTAAAACCCATATTGAACAAATCCTTCAGGATGCCATACTTCCATGTCGTGTCGTATGCCTTTTCGAGGTCGAAAAACACGGACACGACATGTTCTTTGTTTATGAAGGCATTTCGAACGAATGACTCCAATCGGACCAAGTGGTCGAGGGTACTCCTCCCCCGCCTGAAACCACACTGGAAGTCGGTCAGATGGTGCTCCGACTCCAGGATCCAGACGAGGCGATCGTTAATCATTCGTTCGAAAGTTTTACAAATGCAACTTGTAAGGGCTATCGGGCGGTAGTTCCCGGGCTCGCTATGGTCTTTCCCCGGTTTGGGGATGGGAATAATGATAGCCTCTTGTCAGGAGGTTGGGATGTCTCCCGTGCGCCAAATATTATTAAAAAGGTGCAGAAGCAGTTCTATTGGTGCTGGTGGGAGGTGTTTTAAAAATTGGTAGTGTATTTTGTCTGGACCTATTGCAGTGTCATGCGATCTATTTAAAGCGTGCTTTAATTCATCTATTGTGAAAAAACTATTGTAGTGCTCAGTGTTATTAGATTTGAAATTTATAGGTTGTCTTTCCAGGCGCAACTTCATCTGTGCAAAGGCCGGAAGGCAGTTTTGCACAGATGAGTTCTGGGAGAAAGTACTGGCAAGAAGGTTGGCTATATCAGTTACGGAAGTTAAAAGATTATTATTGTGTTTTAGATGTTGGACCGATGATCCAGCATATTTTTGTTTTATTTTCCGGATCATGGTCCATACTTTAGAAAGTGGGGTGTGAGTGGTTATGCTGGAGACATATTGTCTCCAACACAGCCTCCTCGCCTCCCTAATAATTCGGCGAGCCCGAGCCCTTTGAATTTAAAAACGAACGTGGTTCTCAGCAGTAGGCCGCCGGAAGAACAAACGTTGCGCCTTTTTCCGCTCATTGATAGCGTTCTTACAAGTTACATTAAACCAAGGATTTGTTATATGTTTTGGAAATGCCGAGGTCTTAGGAATGGTTTCCTCTGCAATCGACCCCAAGATCTCTGTGAAAGATTTCATTGCAACAGGATCATTGCGGGCTACTCCCGTGAACCTCTCACGGGCGAGTGACTGGAACAGTGACCAGTCGGCTTTGCTCAGCCGCCAGCTCGGTTCCTTCTGTTCCGAGCTGGTCCCTTAGTCATAATCACGATAGGGAAATGGTCACTTCTACAAAGGTCGTTCCAGACTCTCCATGAGAAGTCCAGCAGGAGACCCAATTGCAAAATAGTGAGGTCAATTGCAGAGCAGGTCCCATACCCAGGATGAACATAAGTATGGGACCCATCATTCAGAAAGCTTAAAGCACGATTGCTCAGGAAGTTCTCAACTCCCCTGCCCTTGCTGTTTGTGTTTGCACCACCCCACATGGGGTTGCGTGCATTGAAGTCCCCCATTAAAATGTAGGGGGAAGGCAACTGATCAGCTAAAGTTTCTAAATCTTGTGTTGAAAATATGGAGTTAGGGGGGATATATATGGAGCATATTGTAATGGTTTTATCTAGACTGATTCGAATGGCTATTGCTTGAAAAGTTGTATTTAAGGTGATAGGGGTGTGTATCACATCTTCACGCACCAGAATGGACGAGCCACCAGTGGCTCGTTCCCCATCCGGTGCATAAGAGTGATACATATTGTAGTGCTTTAAAGAAATCTGATCAGTAGCCTTTATATAGGTTTCCTGCAAGCAAAGGGCAAGAGAGTCAAGCCTCTCACAAAGCAACCGCACTTCATTGAAATTTGCTCTAAAACCTCGGCAGTTCCATTGAAGAAGAGATTCACCCGCCATCAAGGTGGTGGATTGACGGGTGATCTCCCCCTCATTTTCACTTTGGGGGAGACGCTGCGACCACGACTCGGCGCAGCCTCAGCCATCTCTTCTTCATCCAACACAAAAAATTTATTTTTAAGGGAAATAGATCCCTTCTGCTCCCTATCGGGAGCAACTCTCCTCTGTTTTTGTGCCGGAGCCTTGTCAGGCGCCGGCTTTGTTTTTTTTGTAATTTTGATAGAGTCTTTCTTAGACACACTTGGATTCGGATCAGTTTGGACAGTGGTTGTCTTTGTTAAAGAAACCACACTCTGGAAACCAGAAGGACTGCACTTTGGTTGATCCAAGTTCAACCATGTGCAGTCGGTCTGACATTCGATTGTCCTGGTGGAGGGTTTGACCGCAGAGGCATAGGAGCGGGAGGGGATGGACCCCTCAACCAATTTCCTAGCCTCTGGGTAGCTGATGTTGCTTTCAGTTTTCACCCTTTGTACAGCTTTTTCTTTTTTCCACACAGGACAATCTTTCGATATGGCCATGTGGGCACCTTGACAGTTAACACATTTAACTGTGTTTTTGCAGTCTGTATTTTCGTGCCTTTTCTGACCACATCGGAGACAGGTCTGCTCACTGGAGCAGTTGTCTCTGCCATGACCATACTTCTGGCATTGGAAACATCGGAGTGGATTTGGAATAAACAAATCCACATCAACGATTAAGTAGCCAATTTTCAACTTCTTAGGTGGAGTGGGTTTATTAAATGTCAGAATTTAAGTGTTTGTAGGAATAATATTTCCTTCTTTTTTAATAGTTATTCTTCTGACATTTAACACGCCTTGAGGTTTTAATTCAGAGGCGATTTCAACCTCATCGATACCCTGGAGTTCTCTAGTACGGATTACTCCTTTACTAGAGTTCAGGGATCGGTGAGGTGAGGCCTTCATGCCGACACCTGCCAGTGTTTTGCAACGCAGCAGGTTATCAGCATGGGGCTTCTTACCACACTCCACAAGAATCTGTCCAGAACGTAGTTTCTTTACTGAAGTCACCATGCCTGCTATCCCCAGAATGCCTTTGTCAATGGCAAATGGGGACAGCTTGCCCAGAGGATGGGATGAATCGGTTGCCTCAAGGACAACAAATCTAGCCCATTCACTAGAAGGTTCCTGATCCGAATCCGAGTCTGTCAACGGTCTTTTTAGTTTTTTTTTGGTTTGAAGCCATATTTTATGAAAGAGATTCGTCACCCTTGCTCCCCACCCACCACGGAGCCCCAAATGGGGGTGTGCAGAGCTGCGGATACCCGGCAGTTACACACCAAGGATACAAGGGTGATATACTCAAGCAATAATCTGCCAAAATGGAAGATCATTACCAGATTGACTCTAGCCACCGCCTTCTAGGAGTAGTGAAAAATGAAAATAAATTGGATTTATGTATATATAAAAATATATGTATAAATATGAGTGTCTAGATAATTACATTCTTCATAGTACTACTCCTAGGGCTTGGCGTGACCAGCCGATTGATTGGACCGGGCCAGTCCAACCCCTCGTCTAGGTGAAGTCGGGGCCAAAGTGCAGTATTGGTCAACAGGAAGCCACAGCTCCCTGAAGACCTCATGCACCAGGATCCCTTCCTCCACCGACACGAGCTGCGACTCACGGCAAACGAGTCGCCCCATTTGTCGCCTTTTACGATCTGCAAGGGAACTATTCTACCCCGGTTCCCCACGGGGGGGGGGGGGGGGGGGGGGGGGTCGACATGATGTGTTGATTAAAGGGTCTGTGACCGTTATACATTAGACACATGGATTACGACATGGTAGTTATAAAAGTTAAGATACCTCTTGTAGTGTTAAGTATTCATATAAGTGTAAGAGTGTATAGGGAATAAGTATACAATGTGTTTATGCAATGGAATATATATTATATGTTTTAGTCAAAGTATTTATTGTCATATTGGTTATTTATAAGTGATATTGACTATATAAACATTGGAAGGGAGATGTGATATATGTTGATCGACCGGTACACGCAGGTCACCAGCTATAACTAGAACGTAACTAAGTCAACTAGGACGGTTAATAAAGTCAGTCAATAACTGGAACTCAACGTGTCGACTCGTATCTTACACCAAGTAACAGATGATGTACTATTAATTATCTGCCATCTGGGGTATATGACTAGGGAGCAGTCATAGTCCTTTTATCTAACTAGATCTCGTGTATCTGAATATGTCCTGTACCTTACTAGACATTGGTACAATTAATATTAATTTTTTTTCAGATTAGAGGCTGCACTGATTAAGCATGAAGCTGCCCTTTGGGTTGCGCTGCGCTGGAGAGAAGGAAGTGCACATTACATTGCACACCTTGCGAGGGCACGTGCTAAGCTGGCAGTTGGAACATCTTTGCGTATGCATCAGCAAGCCATGGAGCGACAGCACTTGTTGGCTCTGATAGGTGCAGCACATGGGCATAAATCTGCACAACTCATTTCTATTCAGATGCAGACTGTCAATGCCAAGCTGGTACGTTCCTTGCATGACTTTAATGTGCAGCAAGGCCATGATGCAGACAATCAAGTTCAGTTAGAGCAGGTAATTGACACCATTCTACAGTGACATGCAGGTTACACGTCAAGATGCTATACCATTTGCAGTGTTGAAAGAAGGTGTATATGCACATGAACTAATTACACGAGCCACAGAGGAGACAGCAGCATTGAAGGCTGAAATACAGGGACTTCTTCAGTACCACCGAGATGTTCACCATCTTCTCGAAGAGTCACTAGAGGAACATGTGTCCCCGGGTGTGAAAGCATATACACTGGAAGCACTTCTACGAAATGAGACAGCTCAGCTTGATGTTTCAAATGCAGCTCGGAAAATCTTCCAGCTAGTGTTGGAATCTGATTACACCTTCAGAACACATGTTTTGATGATGGGACCTACTATTGTGTATCAGGAGGAAAGTGATGCTGATGTCTCTGCTGATATAGCCAGTTCAGTTAGAGCAGGTAATTGACACCATTCTACAGTGACATGCAGGTTACACGTCAAGATGCTATACCATTTGCAATGTTGAAAGAAGGTGTATATGCACATGAACTAATTACACGAGCCACAGAGGAGACAGCAGCATTGAAGGCTGAAATACAGGGACTTCTTCAGTACCACCGAGATGTTCACCATCTTCTCGAAGAGTCACTAGAGGAACATGTGTCCCCGGGTGTGAAAGCATATACACTGGAAGCACTTCTACGAAATGAGACAGCCCAGCTTGATGTTTTAAATGCAGCTCGGAAAATCTTCCAGCTAGTGTTGGAACCTGATTACACCTTCAGAACACATGTTTTGATGATGGGACCTACTATTGTGTATCAGGAGGAAAGTGATACTGATGTCTCTGCTGATATAGCCAGTGAAACTGATTCTGATGATATAGGCATTGAAGACATTGATGATCTCATCGAACGGTACTGTGTAGATAGTGATTCAAACAGTACATTCTGGCAAATGCTTTTTTGCTAAGAGCAATATGAATAGAGTAATAGGGAATAGAGGAATGCAAGAACCTTTTTCTGGGAAACCTCTTCGAGGATACCTAGGCCATGGTAGATGAGTGATTATTATACTGTGCTAAGTTAAAGTTGATTCAATTTGATCATCTGATAAGATTTTAATAGTTTTTTTGTGTGGGGGTGGGGGGGGGGGACAACAATTTTATTCAACAGAATACATCACATGTCAGCACTGAAGCTCCGGTCTTCCAGCCATATGTGGCTACAGTTATTTACCCAATTCTTTGATGATAAACGATAGTAATAGGATGATGTAAGGGAATGGGAACAGTGTTATGCTTTGCATTATTTGCTTTTATTTATTAAATGTATGTAATCTGACCATTGTTTGCTGTGCATACTCAGAAAATCTGAATGGTAGGTTAATTAATCTATATGCATGTGTCAGTAGGATGTAAATTCCGATGGGGAAATGAGGTATAGGCACGGGCAGGAATCTTTAAGGGGAGTCACGGGTGATTGGAACATGAATTTGGGTCAAACTGGGGATTTCTGGTTTTTGGTGTATTCATATAGTAAAACTTCTTGTTTTTTGGACAGATAATTACTTGACTGGATATTTGTGTATATAATATGGAATTCTAGATGATGATACTGGACTTTAACATTTGAAAGAAACACTTTGTGAACTTTGAAGCTCGTTTTCTCAGAACTGCTTTTCCCAAAGTTTTGCCAATTTGCCCCCTCTAAAAATGTAAGTTATAATTGTAGCAGAAAGTTGAAACTTGGCAGTCTTTTGTAAAAGTTGCTGCTGAGTGCAATAGGATGGTTAAAAACACTGTATCTTTCATAGTTCAAGACCTAGGGATGGAGACACAAAAATTGACCATTGAATCTTTTTTACCTCTGGTTCGTCATGTAGGGACATGTTAGTAATGACATATATAAATTCACAAACCACCTTATTGCACTCAACTGGACCAGTTCTTCATATAATAACTTGATTCAGGCAAATCTAGGCACATTCAGTATACTTCCTGGAGGGGGTACAATTTTGATTTTTTTTTGGGGGAAAGATCCTTCATCATATGACCCCTACTCAAGATAGAGCTTTGAAACTCTGCACATATGCTTTTCTTGATACAATTGATACAAAGAATGTGTGCTCCAATTTTCAAAGCTCTATCTTTAATAGTTTTTGAGATACGGAAATCACCAAAAATTCACCGGTGTCTCCCCTTAATGGTTAAGTAGATTCGCAGTGTGGGGGATCTTATAGGTTTGTTGTGCATGAGAGGGATAGAGAGGAGCAGAGAGGGTTCTGATGTTGTTGGAGTGGAGTTCGTAGATATGGGGAAGATCCTAGGAGTGGGACAAGAGAGGAGCAAAAGATACCAATGCAAAAGTTGCGGGTAAATATGAAAACATCTACAAAGAATAAATGTTGCTTCTTAGATTGTGAAACTAGGCTCTCATTAAGACTCATTTCATTAGCTCGATTTTTCGACCGTTTTTATATAAGTGTACTACAAGTACTTGGTGAATCTTGTATCTACCTAGCCTGGTGCTCGGCATTATTAGGATAGGGCAAGGACTGGTTAGATTAGTGTCAGGATAACGTGACTGAGTGGGATATCGGGCCATGGTGCCGGCAGCCTAATACTCCCTCAACCAACCCACCAACCCACTTCCATACAGGCACCAGCAATGAAACAGTTGACGAAGATGAATCAGACGCTGAACACGGGGACTTCCGGCCTTACTGCTGGCTTGGAAATGACCGCTACTTCCCACCAGGGGGCGTGGTCGGAGAACTTCTGGTTAAGGAGGCCACCTTCTTCAGGGTGAGTGATTTGCCACATAAGTTCTGATGCTATCGATCCTGCTCCTCCTCCTCCTCCTCAATGCAAGGTAGGGTAGCCTCATTATTCCATGTTTTGATTGATTGATTGGTGGTTTCTTTACGCCGTGTCAGCAGCATAGGCCATATTCACGGCGAGAATTGTTTGTTTTTTTATTCAACCATCGCCTTTACATATAATGTAAAAGCATACAATCAGTTAGGTGTCAATAGACACTTATTAATTTTTAAAAGCCCAAAATCATATAATTAAATAAAATAGATGAGAGAATTAATTAATATAAATTGTTTTAATGAATTATATGAGGCGGTACAGACCAGCTGCCCTCAAAAAAGCTAAAATGTCTTCTTGTTTAACTTTGGTAAAAAGGTCACGCATGCTGTTTGCAGTGTAAAATTGTTGGCGCAGTGCCATAAAATCAACACAGTTTAATAAAATGTGCTTGACTGTCAGTGGGGACTGACATCCAATACATTCAGGGGGAGGGTCCCCCTTGAGCAGGAAAACATGTGTTAGCCACGAGTGGCCAATACGGCAGCGGCTAAGGACCACTTGGTCCCGCCGACCCCCCACATGAGAATGTGGTGGTTTTCCCACAGATGGTTCAATTTCTTTAAGTTTATTAATGTTTTCATCCCACTCATGTTGCCATTTGGATTTGATGTGGGTGGCTATTAGTGGTTTCAGATCAGAGTGGGGTATCAGACACGGCTCAACATCATAGTTCAGAGCCTCCTTCGCAGCCCGATCAGCTCGTTCGTTTCCCTGGATGCCGGCATGGCCAGGCACCCAACACAAGTGGATGTCATATCCATCTGTTGCTAGCTGGTTCATTTTGTAAATGACCTTTGCCACGAAAGGGTGGTCCGTTTTTAGCCCAGCAACAGCTTGCAGGCAGGAAAACGAATCGCTGTATATAACATATTTAGTGTAGTTGGATAGTTCAATGACTTCCAATGCGAGAAGGAGTGCTCGGCTTCCGCCGTAAAAATCGAGCTCTGATCAGGCATGCAAACGCCAAATTTCTTGCCCTGGCAAACTCCAGCAGCAGCTGCCCAGCTTAGGTCTTTGGAACCATCGGTATACATAGAATTACAAACTTGCTTATCATTCTAGAGTGAGAGCAATGTCCTTCATTCCTTGTTAGCTGTCCAGTAGGCCTACCTAAAATATATATAGCTGGATGTTGCTCTCATGAATGGAATTGGTAGGGATATATCTGACCACCATACTAATATGGTGTTTTTGTCAAATATACATAGGCCTATGTATAGGTAAACATGTATATATGCATTAACACTAATTAAGTGACTTACCCGTTTGACAGTTGCCTTCTTTGAAGACATATTGCTGATCTTATTGACTTGTATTGTATTTGAAGTAGACGATAATAGAATGGACAGTTGGGATGGAAAAAAGCTATAGGGCAGATTCGAAGATAACAACAAAGAAGAAATTTAATAATAAATCTGTATGCAATAGATGTGGAAGAGGCTATCTGATGTAAAAAACGGGAGCAAATGTCGGAAAACATGTGTCAAAACTAGTGGAGCAGTACCAACTAATCGACACAGTCAAATCATCTAGTGGTGCTGTCTAGAGGCATATATATATATATATTTTTTTGGTTCTGCTGAATAAGTTTTTGTCAGTGCCGAAGCACTGGTCTTCCAGCCATTTTTCAAGTCAGGGTTATTTACACAAAAGGTATATAGAATAAGATGTATAATAACTGTTGAATACACAATTTGTAGCATGTAAAACAATGCAATTCTGTAACCCAAAAGTTCCATAGCAATATGGTAACAGTAGTGTCATATAATTAGATCAATACTAGTCAGATCAATGTGAGTATTTACATAGTATTTAGAATGTAAGCAGAAGTTATCTTCTGTATTCACTTGGTAAAGTTGTAGTAAGTTTTAATGTTCAGTTGCAGTTAGGCAAGCGGTATATAAATGTCAGTTTGTTAGAAATATTCTAGTGTAATATGAGAAGAAAATCACTGGCTATCCAATCAAATACCATCTTACATGTTGGACAATATTACTCTCAGTGAGTAGAACTATTGCTGCCAGCTATACCTTTAGTGAGTCGGATCGGTGGCCGGCCAACTAGACCAACGATTGACCATAATTCTGTGAGTTAGTGATGCTATTTCATGCGTCTAGAGTGCTAACATAGAAGTAATAGTATGACTACCACCATACTAACCAATATCAAAATGTTGGTCTACATACAGTAGTTTGTACCAATGCCTCCATATGGCAGACATAAATCTGAGATCAGATTTGTTGTTGTTGGAATAACCAATATAACTACAGCAAAATAGAATTTAAAGTATTTTATGATTGCATAGTAATAATAGTTTCGTGTTATTTCCATTTAATTATTACAACAACAAAAAAGCATAACAAACACATAGGACTTGCACTGGTAGCTGTTATCCTACAGGTACCAGCACAAATGTGACATCATCGCTCCTCGCCACCCCCAGCCAAGACGTGGGTTACTGGGGTCGGGTCATTTTGCACATGGCACATGTATTTTTCGACTCCACTCCATTCTAGAAACTCGGGTGACCCGAGTCGCCCGGGTCGTGTTAATCGAATACGGCCAGAGTGACACACAAAATATGACTTCAGGGCACCGTCGACCTCCATATGACATGACCAAAGACATTTTGGACAGGAGGATAGCCAACAGCGAAACAGATCTTGTTATAAGACGGGGTAAAATTGTTAAGAAAACAGGTGTTTTTTTAGCGGCTACAAATTAAAGAAGCCAAGTTTTAACAGCCATAGAGGACTGGATGGAAATTCTTGATAATGGCGGTGTGATAGATATTATTTACCTAGACTTTTGTAAGGCATTTGACTCTGTACCTCACCAGCGTCTGTTGATAAAATTAAAATCTTATGGTATTGACGGATCGGTTCTGAAATGGATCACAAGCTTTTTAACCGAGAGAAGACAGCGTATATATTCTGTCAAATGTTCCTACCTTCCTGGGTAGAGGTTTCCCTATACAATTTAGCATCATCTGCGAATAAGCGAATGCAGCTGGATACAACGTCAGGCATATCATTTTATATATATAAATATATATAAAATATATATATATAAATATATATAAAATATATATATATAAATGATATGCCTGACGTTGTATCCAGCTGCATTCGCTTATTCGCAGATGATGCTAAATTGTATAGGGAAACCTCTACCCAGGAAGCTAGGAACATTTGACAGAATGATTTACTGGCCCTAACAGATCGAGTGGTCAAGAAAATGGCAAATGTCTTTTAATGAAGTGAAGTGCAAAGCCATGCAAATGGGCAGGAAAAATGCAAAGCAAGCATATCATATGAGTACTAGTGGTGAAAACTTAGTTACTACACATGAAGAGGAAGACCTAGGTGTTATAGTTGACCCAAATTTAAATTTTAGTATACATGTTAAGCCAAGTACACACCTACCGTTTACGATTCACGCACTAAAACTCGCGACTCGACCCGACCCGCTTAAAACTGAAAACGGGCCGATTCATTTTTCGAATCGCGAATCGCAATCGTAATCGGCTCGTTTTAGCCCTAAAAATGAGTTTTTAGTCGGGAATCGCAATCGCTAGGTGTGCGCGGGGAGTGCACACCTTGCGATTTTTGTGCGCGAAACGGGCAGTTTTAGATCGTATACGGCAGGTGGGTGCGCACAAACGGTAGGTGTGTACCTGGCCAGTGAAAAAAACCAACAGCATGTGTGGCCTTATTAGGAGAACATTTGAATATCTAGAAAAGGACATGTTACTTCCATTATATTTTGCTATTATAAGTCCTCATTTGGAATATGCGCAATGTGTTTGGAACCAGATATATAAAAAGGAAGTAATTGCTCTCGAAGGAGTCCAGAGAAGAGCAACAAAATTGGTAAAAACAGACAGCAGGGTCGCGTTCAGAGTCCGTCTCGGCGACGGGCCTGACGTCACGGCAGTCTGAACGGCATTTAGCTGTCCGCCGCCTCGAAAATGGCGGCCCCCATAGCAGGCACTTCCTGCTGCTGGGTGCGCAAGCGCAACCAGACGTTCCACCTTTGTTGACAAAAGTGGGCGTTGACAATTCTGTTTTGACTGTGAAGCTGTGTCTTATTGATTCACATTGAAGCCATGCCACTACATTCAGGTGTTAGTGTTTTTTTGTTCCAATTCTATTTAAATTTCTTTTCTGACAATGCTGGGGACCTGGAAGAGACATTTCTACGTAAAATGCTGGAACAACTGCGTCAGAAACAGATAGTACTAGCAGAACTCGTGGCACTGAAGAGGATGGCTTTTCTGGCGGAACGCCTAATAGAAATGCACAACATGAAGTGAGTTAAAAATATGTATAATGAAACATGCACAAGTATCATGTTCAACGTACAATGTATATATTTCCAGTAATTTTGTTATTGTGTATCATGTTCAACATACAATGTATATATTTCCAGTAATTTTGTTACTGTGTGTCATGTTCAACGTACAGTGTATATATTTCCAATGTCATACGTATACAATATTAACCCATACCATTGGCTAACTCGAACAATCAGCTAAATCGGACACCCTTCCCCACCCCCCACCCATAAGTACGTTTTAACGAGAAGGCACTGTGCATCTATATGAATTTTTGTCCCAAACATTTTATCACATAATATTATTTGGTTTCTAGATTACATTGTTAATGATTAAGCCATTTTTAGGGGTGGGTGGGGGAGCAAGTCAAATAGCTATTGTTGATTCAGTGTTTAGAATGTTAGCAATACTACATGTATTTAATTTATCCCACAAAATGTATCCAAAATATGCTCATATGATTTTGTGCTAAAATGAAAATATGAAAATTTGCATATCGACACAGTGCATCTACCCAAATGTTTTTAAACAACTTTTTTACTTGAAAGAAAGTCGGTGTTGCTTGACTGCAATCAATAAATCCTGTTTGTATTTATTGTGTGTTAAAATGATGCTCTGGACGTGTGCTAAAATGATGTTATGGACAGATGTTACACATCAATTTTAAAGTTTTTCTCAATTTGTATAACATCACTTTCAACTCCTAAGTGTTTCCCAGATGTAATTCTAAGTATGCATGTGCTGAGAATGTAGAACCGATGCACATGTTCATTGATTTTAACGATATGCACTACACAAAGCATCTTTCTATCACTTTCAAAATCTGGGACTGGGGCCTTGCCATTGTAGAGACTTTGCAAACAAATAAAAACGCCAGATAGTCTCGTGAAACCAATATATTGTACTGACAGTTGTTTCACATCATGGTACATACATTTATCCACTTGTTTCCTCATCTCCTGCATCGCTAAAAAAGTATAACTGGGGGTCTTTTTGCCTAAAAGCCTAATATATATTGCTCACTCCTGAAAACTGGCCAGAAGTGTCACATGGAGAGTCAAAATCTAATATTTGACTTTTTTCTCACATTTTTGGGTTGCAAATGAAAGCTGGAAATCTCCCCTTTACACCTATGTAAAATATAAATTGATGAGATAAAAAACAAAGGTGTAGTCCATGATTAAGCCATGTCTTATGGCAGTATAACATGCGTTGCTGAGAGGTAACACATGTTTAGGACACCACACAGTCTGCTTAATAAGAAAATAAGCAGAATTAAATAATTTCATACTTAGAAGTATATTAATCATGGTATAATATACATAAATATATAGTGTTTATACTGATCAAAAAAGTAATTCCCAGCCATGCTTTATTCACTGAATAATTAGTGTACAATAAGTAGTGTACAATATTTGTGTGGCATCTAGACATTCCCCCACCAATGCATTTTATCAGAATATTTTACAACTGGTTACACATGTGACAGAAATTTGTAATGTTATTTCTTAAGACATTAAATTTAAGCATGCATACATGTCAATAGATACTTCCTTTTTGATTTGGGAAGTTTTGTTTGATATATCAATGCAATACAAGATGTTAATAAGGATTCAACCACGTCCCATATGTCATGTTACAAACGGCTGATGGTAAAATGGGTTATTTTGGTACAAGAACACTTCATAACTAAAAGGACCAAAGTTGCACACAGTTTATTTTATTTCCCTTATTTCTTTCATCAAATCTGAACATGAATATGAAAAGTATAAGGAAAAAAATAAGTAGGAAGTTTTTTTATTGATGTTCTAAAATCCCATCCCATGCTGACCAGTTTTCAGGAGAGTGACCCATATCCCTTATGTTCTGATGTAAAGCTGTTGTTAGGTAAAACATAGAATTTTCATGCATATGGGCTGTGCTGGTGACACAACGTAAAGAAACCAGGGACATAGAATACACAATTAGCAGTAATAAATTCTGCAATAAAATTATGTTGAGAATAAGACAAAAACGTTTGTTACTATATAACCCCTGTGTCAATGCCACTGTTCTGTGGCCATTTTATTATCACAGCAACAGGGGATTAACTTTGTTTGGTTCATACATTTTGTTTTAACCATATCGGTGACACTATTGCAGCAATGGACCAACCCGGATCGAAAACTACGTGGAAGACATCATTCCGATGTACACAGGCGATACTTTCAAAACCCATTTCCGGATGGGAAGAGGTACAGTTGAGGTAAATTACAACAACCGAAAATAAATCAATTTTGTTTCAACTAAGTACACTGCATGCCGTTAAGTATTCTACCGTTACCATGCGGCCGCATTTAGCCCTATTTTGGTCAGTTAGAATTTTGGTTCCCTGTTTTTGTCTTTTAATCTTGTGACCCGTTGCAGACTATTTGTTCTGGATGCCTTGCTATAAAGCATATTGTGTGTCTGTGGCACAGTAAAATAAGGAAATGCAGGTATGCTACCTTGTTTCTTTGCTTTTCTCCAGAACCACACCTAGTCCCTGTAGCATCATGCTATTTTAATCGCAGTCTCAAAGCTGGTGTGTGATTTCAAATGTGTGGAGGTTACAACAATGGGGGACCTCCGACTTTTTAGTTCAAATTCCTGCCGTTCGCGTCTCCACTGAACTAGTGGGCCTATTCGGCACACTGTCACACTGCAAACCCAATGGCTATGAGCAATCTTCATACAGAAGAAGTCAAATATCTCTAAAACCACATGACCTAGAGACAAACCGCTTGGTATACATATAGAAAACATACAACGAATACATTATATTAAATTTCTAAGGTTAGGGTTCTGTATTTCTATTAATTTTGAATAAAATAAACGTTTTGCACTGGGCGTACCGCCGAACTCAGTGCATTGTCAATGGCCGTGAGCAATCTTCATACAGAAGAAGTCAAATATCTCTAAAACCACAAGACCTAGAGACAAACCGCTTGGTATACATATAGAAAACATACAACGAATACATTATATTAAATTTCTAAGGTTAGGGTTCTGTATTTCTATTAATTTTGAATAAAATAAACGTTTTGCACTGGGCGTACCGCCGAACTCAGTGCATTGTCAATGGCCGTGAGCAATCTTCATACAGAAGAAGTCAAATATCTCTAAAACCACAAGACCTAGAGACAAACCGCTTGGTATACATATAGAAAACATACAACGAATAGAATATATTAAATTTCTAAGGTTAGGGTTCTGTATTTCTATTAATTTTGAATAAAATATACGTATTGCACTGCGCGTACCGGCAAACTCAAAGCATTGTCAATGACCGTGTAGGCCCACTACTACCGATGCGCCACCAAGTGTCGGAAAATGAACTACGCCACATGTCCCCCATTAGTGACTGCAAGACTCATAAAAGGTGAATGTATGCTATTGACTATGTCTAATATAGGCATTCTTATTTAACTTTTACACTCGCATCAGTAGACCTCAAATGCAGTTCCAAGCGTCATTTCCGATTGAACTAACATGACTTATATTCTACCCAGGAGCACCCCACTGATACTCACTAGTGTTACTATAATACAAATGACAAACAGGAGTGAACTTATAATCTTTTGGGGATAGCGTCGGTCACACAACCCTATATCGTTACGCATAGTTCGCCTCCAACAGAGAAGTGCCCAGCTCCAGTTGCTCTGGTGTCCATCCACCTCGGCCCCCCCTCCCCCAAATTAATTTACCAGTGAAATAAAACTTAGTCACCACAAATGTAGGGGTGCACTTACCTACAGAGGCTAAGCAAAATCCAATCTGAAATTCTGTTTAAAAACCCAGATGCAACCTGAAAATAGCCAATTCCCAAAAGGGACACATCTCTAAGGATTTCTTTACATTGGTCACATCGGAACAGTGACACCTTTCCACAACATAGAGCCTCTACCATAGGGACAATAATTGGATTGTGGCTACCAAACGCGGTTTTGGATTCTCAGAAACCAATTTTGCGTAATTCTTCTCCAATGCACGGTCTAAATACAGTGGTGGATATGGATGCCTATAAGGGATGTTGGGAGGCCTTGTACCTATTTTATTCCTACACTAGTCTTTATCCTGTGTTATTCTAAATTCCTCACTGGTTTGTTTCCGGTTTTCCTACTTTTAATTATTACTATGCTCATTTGACAGCCTCTATACAATATTTTGGTACATTTGCTCCTATAAAAAAATCCCTACTTTCTTCCCATTTTATGGGGGGATTCCCTATTTACTCAGTTCTAATTATTAAAAAAATACCCTTTATTGTACCCACTGCCTCACTTTACGTCGTGACACGGTAGACAGGTGTTTTTACGAGAATACTTTTAATAGTAAGAACTTGCTCTTTATAAAAGAATGAGATTTAAATGTCTCATTTAATATGAAGTCATGGGCAATTGTAACCTCGTAAAAAAGTCAAAATAAAGTTTGATTGATTGATTGGTGGTTGCTTTACGCCGTGTCGGCAGCATAGGCCATATTCACGGCGAGAAATGTTTGTTTTTGTTCAAACCATCGCTTTTACATGTAAAAGCATACAATCAATTTTGTGTCAATGGACACTCATGAATTTTGTAAACTCACAATCATATAGCTAAATAAAAGTCTAAATGATAGTATTATTCACTGATGAAATTTGTTTAAAAACCTATATGAGTTGGTACAAACCAGCTGC